>CAIGRF010154754.1:54585-85666 GCA_903798235.1 Fraxinus ornus
TATTCACTTTAATTTAAATTAAAATCTAAAAATTAATCGGTACCAAGCATGAGTTTAAAGTCTGTTTGAGTCATATTATTTTGAAAGAATGTATTATGGAATAATAAATTGATAGAGAATGTGTGATTGAAAAAAAAGGTAAAATTATTGATGTGATGAAAAATATTATTTTATTGAAGAATGTGTGACTGAAAATGAGTAGAAGAATGAAAATGAAAATTTTAATGTGTATTAAACAGGAGCCTAATTTCCACGCCATTTCTTCTTTTTAGACAAAAATGCATTAAGAGAAGGAGTTCCATCATTACTAATGGAATATAAATCAATCCATCATACACACTCGAGAAATTATTAGAATCTATATTGTTTATTGATCAATAAATTATGATTAACTACATTAGTATTAATAAAGTCGAATGCTGTCAACTCTAGACTCGACAATATGACCGTGAGGGCCGACCCAATCTAACCAGACTAGACGGCCTGATCTCATGTATCAAGTCTAACCAATACTCGATTATGGAAATCCTAATACATTTCAATTAAAGTAATATTATTTAGCACGTTAGTTCAGCGACACTAATATGATATTAAATGAGAGATAATTAAATAAATAATTTAATTTTACTTTTCATTTTACTTTTCATTTAATGTAAAACGGACTGATATTCTGACATCGATGATGTTAGATATCATTATTCTTTCAATTAAGGAGTCGCATTCACATTACAACCCATTCATATGAGATATACTAGGTACACTTGAGCCTATTAAGTCCTTGTTTGAACTTCATTTTCTAAAAAATCATTTTTTTCTAAACTTATTTTTAATTATTAATTCTCTAAATAAAATAATTTTACACGTAAATTTAAAACTCTCTAATTTTAATAATACATTCTTAAAAAAATCACAGTTATACAACTCATTTTTCACGAAAATGGAATTCAAACATACCCTAACAGTCCTAATACTATAGCTCCTATACAATCTAACAGGTATCCTAGTTTTCTTTGAACCGCACCATAAAATGCTACAAGTAACATAGCTCAAAATTTGACTATGCTTACATTTATATATATCTTTATTCTTTCTACGTTTATCTACCTCTTTGTGGCCGTTAATCAAAGAATTCCTTACTGATCTAGCTCAAACTAGTTCGAAATAATTTGGAAATGACGAAGTTGTATAAAATTTAGGGGTTAATCTATTTGTACATAATGGATTATCACTTCTCACATAATGCGCGGGGTCCGCGTGTATTTAAAAATTCCGACAACGTGGTCCATATCCCCATTGTGAGTAGTAGGTAAAAAATTCGGTACATATAGCATGATCCAAAATTTAATTCTATAAACAAAAAAAATAAAAATCTAGGGCATGTTAGGACTTAGGTATAGCTAAAAATCAATTAAAATTGAAAATATAGTCATTATTGGGTCTCATTCGTCTAATAAAAGTCAACAATAACGATTAATTTTTCAATTTTGATTTTAATCTCCACCGAACACACCCCTAATCCCAATTTGAAACAGGAATGAATCAATTGTTCTTTACTAAAAGATTAGTTAACTTGCAATAATAATAATAATATATTATTAATATGTAATAATCAATATTGGTTGGAGCAGTTTGATGATGTAATAACCATAGAGGAAGGCTCTCTTGAGGCCAGGAGTGTAAGGAGTGTTCGAAGCCTAGTCAACTTGGACATAATCCGCAGTTTACCTCCGCCAGTTACTGAGGGGTCGGTGACTGGTGATTCAGGAAATTAGTCTGGCTAAATTGTGATACTTAGGTACCAAAAAAAAATTAAAAATAATAATATACTATTAGTTAACGAGCCGTCCCCGGCAAGTCGCGCGTTTGGACTGCATCAGATGGACTTTAGATGTTCCTTGCTGGTGCATAGCTGTAAAGCGAAAGAAAAAAAGGGGTGGGGTCCACAACATGCAAATGGCTTTGGAGTTCGCAAGTAATTAGTTAGGTATCGGAAATGGGACAAGTGACGTATGGGCTGGCACATGAATTGTTTTAGTCACGGGTATGGGATTGTCCAACAAAAACATTTGCTGTAACGCAAAGGTTTTGTCATCACGTAGAACAGAGGGAGATGGATATGCAGATGCTATTAAAAATCAACTTGAATTTGTCCACTTGTGGTCTTCGATCTTATATGGTTCGAGAATTTGTGCATCAGCCGCAATCAGGCAATCTTCAATTTATTGTTGATAACAGCTTGATAATAAAAATATTGGCAATTTTTTATGTTTTTTAGTAGGAAGTGATGGGTACAATTTAGCATGTGTTTGACATCTTATTTTGAGAAATTATAAATTTTAGAATAGTGATTGATGGAAGAATGTGTGGTTGAAAAATAATGAAAAATTTTAAATTTGTGTGTAATATTATTTTATTTGTAAAATGTGTACTTAAAATTAATAAAGAAAAAAATTAATGAAGGCCAAACACTAGCTAAATATAATTCAATATTGTATCGTTTATCTTATCAAATGCTGTTTTATTGCATAGTACATGTAGCACGATGCAAATTGCCAGCTAAACCACACTATTAAGAACAGTTGTTAATTGATTTTTAGTATATTGATTGATGGCATAGGCTGTAAGGGCCTAATATTTAACTCCCTTGGTCCAATGGTTATTCTCAAATCCTAAAGTCCACTCGATTCGTCCTATTCGTGAGCCGAGCAATAAAAACCTAGGGTCAACGTAAAAGTATCCAAAAAGATAAATAAAAAGAAAGAAAAAAATTACCTAGTTGAGTCCAAGTTCCTTTGAGTGAGCCGACTTGGGAGCGATGGACCGAACTGACTGCTGAGCAGCTCGACTTTGCTCATTTAACGCCCCTACTCTCCCATTTAGAGATGATAGCAGGGCGGGGCGCAGGTTGGCCCCGTTTCCTGTCCCCTTTTTTTTCTTTCAAAAATTTTCAGTTAAAATACAAATTCAAAATTTTAACATCCAAAGCAAATAATGCTCAAACTAATTACATCAATATCCAAAACAAGCATTGTAAACAATTTTTTTTTTTTTTTTTGCTTTTATAATTTGTAATTAATTTTTTTTTATTCTTCTGGGGCGAGGCATCTCCACCCCCGCCCCGCCTCGAGACCCGAGACGGGGCGACGATCAGAGCAGGGTGGAGCGAATTTTTTTGCCATCACTAGTCCCATTTCCCTTTTATGGCAAACCCACCCATCATAACAATTCTCAATTTCAACATCAATGCTCGTAAAAGCATGTTTGTCCGATCTCAAGAAGTTCACTTATAATTAAATAAATAACTTCTTGATTATTAAAAATTAAAAATATGTAAAGTTACTCGTTACTTCAACTAGGTTTCATGTTCCTTTAATTGAAGTAACGAGCCTACCAATATGAGCATGACAGTTCGACTAGTGAAAGTCACTCTCTGGTACTTAAAACCTTATGTTATAGTATGACTGCTTTAAAAAGGTAACATTTTTTTTTACCTAAAAATAGTTTTAAGTTTTTCAAAGGTTAACTAAACAATGAAGATTGTGACAAGTGACACATTGAGGCAATCTCAACAACTTATAATAAATGATGAAATATTATCCTTTTTGTGAGTGATTTTCTTTATTCTTTACCCAAGTTATCCATACATATAGTGGATAATTATTTTTGATTTAAACCTAGTGGTGAATACACTTGCATTAGACCTTTTTTTGTGGAATAGACAAAGACAAGTTTATATAATATAAGCATTTAGGTGACAGTCAAGAGTTCCATGATTGTGTCCTCTTACCAAATTTTAGTGAGTTGTGACTAACTCAGTAATACACGGTTATTTTGGATAAGGTGACTTGACGTGATATCTAAACTCATTAGTTAAAGACGTCATTCAATTAAATCCGTCTATTACTATGTAGTTCAAGTTTTCAAATCAGGTGGTTCAATATAAAACATAGTACATATCATGACATAAATTTGGCTTGCGTTTGACGCACCGAAATAGACTTTCGATTTGATTCTTGCAAAAGGTAATGCACGCAAACTTATTAGTAACTAAATTACAATAATATCTAAATACTTTCACATCACGTAATCATGCATAGATTAATATGCACATCTGTCAAACCATTTTATCTGAAATTTTAAACTCTGTGCATAGATTACACATTTATATATTTAGATTTAGTCCTTTGGTGGCTAGATGTTGATCCCGGGGTAGGAAAGGTATTTGGTGTCACCAGGGGAATCAAAAATCAATCTTGTTGAGCACTGACAACCTCCTCTATCTTCAAGAGAACCTCAGCAATGGAAGGCCTATCCTCGGGATGATTTACTACACAATTCATAGAGACTGAAAGCAAGGGGAAAGCATACATTTCGACGTTGGAAACCTCCCAGTCGAACACCTCTCCTGTCCATTCGTCTCTCACCATGGACTTCACCCACCTTGGAAGGTCTAATCCACTCCTCTCAACAATTTTGCCAGTTAACAACTCCAAAAGAATTATTCCAAAGCTAAAAACATCGGCCTTTTCGCTTAAAGTTTTCTCCGGTGCTGTATATCTATTCGACTTGAAGAGACTTTGGTCGAGAAAATTTGAGTATCCATATTCACTAATTAATGGTTCTTCACTGTCAGATAACAAGATATTCGAAAGCTTTATGTTCCCATGAGGGATGATGTCGTCGTGATCATCAAATCTTCGATATATGAAGTCCAAACCTCTTGCTATCCCGACTGCCATGGATAGCCGAAGCTTCCATGGGAAATTCCTTTCGCCCCGTATGTAGTCTGCAAGTGACAAAAAGAAGAACTGTTAGCCACCCAATTAGGCAATTTTCTACACGAATGCAAACTAGGAGTTAGTATACGCGAAGATCAGCGCAGAAAATTCCAAAACTGGAGAAAAACCACTTTGCGGGTTTGATTCATCCGGCTGTGCTCTAGTGACTTGAGCTGAAAACAAGAATCGGTTTAAATTATAAATAGATAAAAACGAGCCATACATAAGTGGGTAGTACTTAGTTTGACCGATTATAAACACATACCAAACATGTGCTTCTCTATTAACTTACTCTCAAACAGGCTTAGGAGGCTCCCATTCTTCTGATATCTATAAATCAGAAGTTTTTCCTCATCTGTAGAATTGTAGCCAATCAGAGGAAGGATATTTTGATGCTTTAAGTTGCCTATCTTTCCCATTGTCAAGCCAAACTCTTCAAAAGACACCTTGAGTTTCTTCAATCTCTTGACAGCATATATGGCATTGTTCTTTAGTTGTACCATGTAAAGGCTGCTCCAAAGGCTTTGTGTATGCAAATCAGCTGCAGCTTCCAAAAGATCTTCCAATTTGAACCATTCTTCCTTTTCGACAAAGAACACGAGCTCTGAACGTCTTTCTTCTGGCTTCTGCTCATCCATTACTTCGATTGGTGGAAATTTTGAAGGCGACTGAGCGATCGCCTTTAAAGTCTCTGTTTCTTTTGCTCCTCTAACGGGTGTACAAGAAAAGTACAACCAGCAGCAAGAGAATTGTAAATCCAAGAAATACAAGAATCCCTATACCCCACCTTCTATACATTTTGCTTTTCCCCTCGTCTTGCCTAGTACGTTGTGGTATTAGTGAAATTGGAGTCATCGTGTATCCTGTTTCTGATTCTTTTCGAGGAAAATTATCCTTAAACCTACGCGAATGAAGTGGTTTCTCCTTATCCGGTATGACTTTTTGTGTCATATCATGGACAACGGTTGTGAAATGATTTTCCGAAATATCTAATCTTCTGAGATTCTTTAGCTTGGTAAGAACTACTGGTACATTACCACTTAAAAGAATTTCTACTTAAATCTAAATATCTTAAACTTGTGCACTTCGATATGGAGTTAGGAATAGTGCCCTTAATGCCATTTCTAGCCAAAGTAAGCACTCTCAAATTTTGGAGTTTGCACATATAATCCACATCCAATATTCCAGTGAGGCTCAAATTAACAAGCCTGATCTCTACCACATTCGTGGCACGTAAATCACATATAATACCCTTCAGTTTATACGAACAGGGATGCGACAATAGCGTGTTCCTGTCAATCCTCAGTCGATTTTCAGGATCAACAGCACGAATGAAATTCGATAAAGTCATGGATTCTGAGAACTCACCCCCATTGCAGAGCATGAAAAGTAGAGAAATAGATGCAAAATTCAGCAGCATCTTCAGAATCTGCACTGAATTTCTTCTCCTGTGCTTAAACATAATTCCTACTTTCATATTTGATCAATTTTTTTACAAATATTAGTTTCTCACATTTCTTACTTCTGTTTTGTATATATGCAGATAAGAACAAGTATATTCATAGATTCCAAAGAGGAATGTATAGAAACAAGTCCTATAAGACAAATTTTTCATAGCTGATATCGAGTAAGGGCTGTTGAGCAATCTCGCCTAAAAGTTAAGGTTGTCACAGGATCAGCAATTTTGTTTTCAAACACGCGCTCATGTGCCAAGATCACCAGGTGGACAGCATAAAAAACAAGGCAAATTAATTAAGGAATTCGGCGAGATTTTTGTTTGTCTTTTGGAACTTACAAGTTACTGGTGTTTTTCATTTTTCATAGTGATATTTCACTCTAAAATTTGCCAATGAGAATGGAAATTAAGGACTCGAAAATTAGTGACAATATAAATATAAATACATATTTTTTTCCTAATTACTTTAAAATACTAGTTTTGGAGTTAAAGATTATGAGTTCAAGTCTTGTCTTATCCGATCGTGAAATTTAGCGCCCCTTCCTCACCTACCCGAATTCCCACTTAAAATGAGGAGTGGGAATCCGCACTCCTTGTTCCGTATCCCCAATTCGTTTTTAAAATTAAAAATATAGAATTTTTTTTTATATTTACATATTTAAAAATTATAGTAAATTGGAGTCGTTGCCCAACTGGGTAAACGCCTTTTCCATTTTTCAAGTGTCCTTAAAATAATGAACTTTGCTACGCTTATAGAAAGAATGGGGTGGGTAGTTCCACAAATACTCACAATGCATGGTGGGAGGGGTGGGTTTTTTTTCATTTTTTAATTATGGTGGGCCCCACACCCGCGGGGGGGTTGTAAAATTTTGTAAAAAATTCTTCTATACATTTGGAATAATCCTAAAATAATAAGTTGAAAATTCCTTCTTTCCAACAAACATCTGAGGAGTCACAACTTTGGCTGAATAATTTTTGTTTGTCAACCCGCTCCAACACACGCAACACCCCTGTTTTCCCGTTCATCACATTTGAATACATCACAACTTCATTAAACAATGAATCCAAAAAAGCTCACCACCATTTTAGAGGGGGTGATGAATATCATTATTCTCCATCATATATCATAATCATGCCAAAAAGAAAAAGTAATTCGAACGCCTGGATTATCCAGGCAATTCAATCTTACTACTGACTAAAAGTATTTTAGCAAAACCAAACGCTGTCACAAATACCTTCAATCACCCCCACAACACCTCCCAAATTAATCAAATATCAATACCAAGAAATCGGAAAAAATAAACTATACCCCATCCTGAACATGCCCTTCAATGTTAATCTACGAAACAAAAAAGGAAAAGAAACAACAATAGGATATCAGTTAATACTATGGTTGTCAGCATTATTTTCGTCATCATCAATTCCATCAAAAAAGGGGTCCTTGAGGAGATCAGCAGCCGATGGTCGAGCCCTAGGCTGAGCAAGACACTTCTCAATGAACTCCTTGAACTCGGGGTCCTTAACCTTGTTCATGGCTTGCGGCCTCAATCCAGATGTCACCTTTTTGTATATCTTGGCAACGTTGTCACACTCACTATAGGGTAATTCAAGAGTCACCATCTCAAGCAAACACATTCCAAATGAATAGATATCTATAAGCTCGGTATAGTTCTCATCATATAATTCCGGTGCCATGAATTCTGGTGTCCCAAGTAATGAATGCGCCGAGTGGTTCTTGCCAACGGTTGCTGCCAAACCCAAATCGCCAATTTTCACCTATTTGCAACAAACAAGATAATAACAAATTACTATTTCATCAAAAAATTGAAAAACAAACCTATGCAGGATGAAAAGAATATACAAATCAAACAGTTCATTTTCTTTACAACAACAAAAAATTAAGCCTTATTCCCAAAAAAATTGGGGATTGGATACATGAAATTTTCTTCACCATTTTGCTATGTTCATTGCTATTTTAAAGTAATAAAAAAATAAAAGGCACAATAGTCAGTCATGATTCCATTGAATACTATACCAAGATAGAATATTGAAGCAGAAAATACTGCGCATCAGTGGACACCATACTTATCAATGCTTGAGAATAATCTAATACGATCACATTTAATTTCACTTTTTAAAGTTCTTCAAATCTCACTATACTATTTCTCTTTCAGCAAACGGGAACAAAATTTTCAAGACAAGGGCGTTGTGGAAAATGGAGATAAAGAAAAGATAATGACGTTGATTGATTATCAGTCATACCTGACCAACATTGCCATTGACGAAGACATTGCTACAATTTAGATCCCTATGAATGACACAGGGCTCATGAGTATGTAAATAGTCCAATCCCTTAAGAATTTGCTTAGACCATTTCTTCAACGCCTTCATCGATACATGCCTATGCTTCTTCCTGTACTCCCTCAAATTCCCAGAAGTACACACCTCGGTAATGAAATTCAGCGTGTTTTTCTCCTCATCCTGCCACACTGAGTACAACGTGATAATATTCTTGTTTTTCAATGTTCTCAGCAGCCGAACCTCGGAATATAACCGATTGATCATCGCTTCATCTCCAAGGAAGCTTCTCAATTTGACTAGGTTCCAAGCCACCTCAATTCCTTCTTCTTGGTCAAATGCTCTGTACACTTTCTTCACAGCCCCCCGATCCAAGCAGCTCACCATACCGGCCATATCGGCCAGTAGGGTCAACTTCTACGAATGCCTCGCCATCTCGATCCACCATTTCAGAACCCATACTTGGCATCTACAATGACGAAAAAAAAAAAAACTAAGCCGTGTTCTCAGTAAATTTGGGTTCAACTCCAAAGGAGAACTGGAGAAGTACAGTAATAACTCAGATAATGAAATTCTGCTATTTCCCACATGCCTCAGTTCACCATAGGAATAATAACTGATTTTTTTCTTACCTTTTCAATTTCAATAAAAAGATAAAATAAATATCCATCAACAAAAATCACAAAATATGAATTTTCCACCATAATCAAGAGCAATATTTCCATTTACTAAAAAAGAAAATAGAAAAAATGAAGTTACTGACTAAATGCGAAATAAAAAAAAAATACTAGGAAATAAAAAGGAATAAGAAGTGTTGATTTACCAAAAAAAACGGAAGCAATTTGCTTCTTCGCCGAGAGACGAATCGAACCCTAACAGTTTCTCAAGAAGAGGTGAGGAAGAAAATTAGGGATTGAAGATTTTGTGTATCATATATTCCCCAATTGAAAAGTCATTCTTGGACTTGGATTGCGCAGATTGACTATGATTTAGGTAACTACAAAGTAGTAAATAAATGAGAATCATGATTTGATCTTTATCTTGAAATTTTGAAGCGGCTTAGAGACTCCGCTGTTATATTATTCTTTTGATGATGAATAAATGGGGCCGCCAGCTTGGAATTTGAAGTTTGAACCAACGAGTTTAGAGCTGGGTGGGACCAATATGGCTGGCTTACATGGTCAGCATGACTCGCATTATTCTGCCCAGTCGAGCTGACATTGTCCGTTGGACCAGTTCAAATGGTCACGCCGAGTTTGGATGCTTATGGATTCAGCATTAACTGTATTATTCTACCTATTCAAGCTTATTTTGTCCATTGGATCGATGTGGTCGTGGAACCACCAAACCGATATGGTGGCTTATGCATGGGCGGATCCAGAGGGGTCTAGGGGGCACGTGCCCCCAACTTTTGATTTTTTTTTTTTTATTCGTATTTGGTATCGATTGAAATATAAATTTTAAAGTGTGTTTGTTACACATTAAAATGAGAAATGCATTTTTTTGAAGTGATGTAGTGAGAAATATGTGGTTGAAAAATAAGGAAAAGTTATTAATGTGATGGAAAATATTATTTTATTAAATAATCTGTGGTTGAAAATGAGTAGAAGAATGAGAATGAAAAAAATAATGTGGGACAAACAAGGGCTTAATCTAAAACAAAGTTAACAATTAATTTTAGTAACATATTTCATAGAATACATAACTGTTTTAACTTTTATCAAAATTTACTAAAAATTTGATTTTAATTTCCACCAAATAAGGGCAAAATTACAATAAATTTGAATTTCAATAACATGTTAATTTTAAAAATTCTCCAACGATTGTACGCAATTCGAATCTATAAATTGTTTGTCATCTCAAAACTTATTTCGAGAACCACATTATAGCATATCGAATAATCTAAATAGATATCGAAAATAGTTAAACGTGAGTTTTGAAGAAAAACGTCTAATCCGCATTTTTTTTTAAAAAAAATCAATTATTTCATTAACATTTACTATTTTTGCGATACAAACTTTTCAATGTAATTTTCATCATTTTATATAGAATATGACATAATTTTTTTTTTTTAATTTTACATCTGAAAAAGTCATATCCCATGTAAATTTCCGGATGCAAAATTACATGTGGTATGATTTTTTTTTTTTTACGTAAATTTTCGAGTGTAAAATTTCTCTCAACTTCTTTGCAAATTCGATTGTGCCCCCTAACTTTTATGTTCTGCGTCCACCCTTAGACTTATGGGTTTTGAATGACTCGCATTATTTTGCTGAGTCAACCTAACTTTATACGCGGGATACTTAAGCTCTGTTTGAGGACATTTTTTTTATGAAAATTGGATTTTGTAATAGTGACATTTTTTTAGAGAAACATATGATTAAAAAGTGAGATTTTTTTAAAAAAAATTTACGTATAATAATGTATAGTAGAAAATTAATTTAGGAAAAATGTGATTTAGATGATGGGCTCGAACAGAAGTTTAATTATTTTAGAGGAAATTACAAGAAGGCGAGATTTTGAAGATCCAATTTTAAAAATCAAATTTTTAAAGTTTATTTACACAAAATTCATGCGATATTTTTCATATTTTAATGTTAGTAATAATATTAAAAAATTAAATTAATTTATAAACCCAACTTTACCCATACATATCGATTTCCCTCATTTTCCTCTCTTCCCTCACTCTATTATCTCTCTTCACTCCGAAACCCCATATTTTTTCTTCATTTTCTTCTCTTCATTCCCAAACCCACCTCATATCCGGCCGCCAGCACTACCATGCAGCGTTGTGAGTGAAACGGCATAATTTTACGAATTGTTCAACTTCTCCACTCTCCGTTTCATTTCTCCCCCAAATTCTCCGTAAACACACGTTGACCCCAAAAAAAATGAACTCAACAAATGTCGGATCCACTCGTGCATGCGTGAGCTAGGTCCAACACATTAATGCCGATCGACGATCGAGATCACTCCAATATTTGAACGTGGGAGGAGCTTAATGACACGAGACGTCGCCGTTCGGGTTCCAGGACACTACCGCATAATAATCAATCGATAAGAACAAGATTTGTAATTGTAATATAACTATACGAGAGAGTAAAATGTGTTGCTTCAAATATTTAAAGTTGCATTAGTCTTTAATTGTTACATTGTGTGGGTATTTATAGTGTTACAAATGGAATGATGACCCTTGGATCAAATTACATGTAGGCTCATCTCCTCGGCTGAAGCATCAATTCCTAGCCATCAAGTTGACCTTCCTAGATTTTCAAAGCATTTAATGTTCTCAGATTAACAAAACAGGACACAAATATACTTTTTACAAATGTCACATTAATCATTCGAAAAAGATCTTCATCATGAGTTCAACCTTTGCACGTGAGCCATCACTAGCTGAGGAGCCTCGAACCTAAAGGGAGCCTCGGAGTTACTTGGGCCTCGAATAACATCGAAGCCTTGAAATGAATGGCCTTGGAATTACGTTGACCTCGTTTTGCCTGGAGGGCGGCTCTCACAGCTTAGTTAAGATGGCAACATAGTAATACCTAGTAACGAGTCATAACAACACATATACTTAGATGTCGTATGTGGATATTCTTTCTGACGGTGGTGGTGGAGGTAACCCACGACAATATTATTGCTACCAATTCGAACTCAATATCATCATCGCACCCTCACCAACTGGTGAACTCAATTGCCCTAATTGTAACTGGGAATTTCTAGAAGAATCCAAAATACCGTCCTACCCTCAAACCATAAAACTTTCGATTTTGACGACAATATCAATACTTATTTTTTCTCTAATAATTTCCCTCTCTCTGCGACTTTTGGTATCTTTCCCTTCTCTTATAAAAAAATAGAAGATTTTTCGTTAAATGATGGAACATGTATGGATTAAAGGGAATAAGATGATGGAATTTATTATAATCCACCAGTATTGGAGACGTTTATGGATATATTGGTCTGTGTGGTGCCAACTTGGGTGACAGTGATGTTGGGTGATTTTGCGAATTGGATTTGGATAGGTTTTGGTTGTTGGTAGTGGTGATGGAGTGGTGGTGGTGCGGTGGTAGTGCTAGTGTGGTGCCTATCACTATGCACAATGACCTTTTGATATGGAAATGGTGGCAGTGTCGATGGTGGTGATAGGTCACAAGTCATACGTGCCAATGAACATGTCACACATCAATGTCCACATATCACATATCATAGAACTTGTCACATATCACTAATTTATGTTCACAAATCACATGCTATATTGTATAGGACACAGTTTAGTGCGAACATGTCGCATATCAAAAATTAATTGGTCACATATCATGACTTTTTGTACTGATAATAGGTCACAAACTCAATTTCATAGATTACAATTCATATGTTACATGCCACGTGTACCAATTTACATGTTATAGGTCATTGTACATAGATCACGTATCAAATAGAACTAGTCGCAGATCACACTTCACAGGTCACGAGTTATATTAAATATGTTACATATCAATACTAATAGATCACGGATCAAGATTATCTGGTTATATATCATGTTATATGTCTTTTGTGCACTAATAATATGTTACAAATTCAAGAAAACTTGTCACGGACCATTGGATCAATATCACATGCAACAATTTTCATGTCAAAGGTTACAATCATAGTGCATAGGTCATTGGTCACAAATCTAAGTGAACTGGTCATATGCCATTGATTTCTTATACTTTAGTTTGTGATCGTTGCCTTTTAAAAATTTGATACACAGTGTCGATAACTTCAAATTTGTGATCTCAATCGTTCGATGGGTTTCAATCAATCAGATTTCAAAAGTGAGAATCGAAGTTATTTGCTTCGACGAGTTCTCTGTAGATTTTCTCTTTGTTCGATCTTCTGATACACAATGCCAACAACTTCCAATTTGTGATCTCAATCGTTCAACATGTTATAATCAACCATATTACGGTGGTGAGAATTGAAGTCATTTGTTTCGACGAGTTCTCTGTAAATTCTATCTTTGTTCGATCTCCCGGTAGCTTTCAATTTTGTGCCCCTCAACGGTCTCATGATTTTCAAAACAATCAAATTCCGACAATAGTAATGGATAATGTTTGTTTCGGAGAGTTCTTAGCACCTTTTATTTTGCTCAATCTTCAAGATTTGTTACAAATTTGTTGTTTTGGAGAGTCCCGTTTGAAATGGTAACTGGAAGCGTTATTTTAGGACGTAGATTTATTAGAATTTATTGTATATGTAATATTTATTAATTATCACCTGAGTTTTGAATTTTTAAACTTTTTTTTTAAAAAAATGAAATTGGGTATAGTAAAAGTTTTGACTTATGTATCGTTCTCATTATTTTAACTAGGTTCAGTTTTATTTTATTTTATTTTTTTCTTAATTGTGTTTGCGTTGACTTTTGAAAAGCAATAAAATAAAAGTTGCTAGAGTCCCGAGTTTGGGAAGAAGCATTTTTATTTGTTGATGTTTTCACGTGGGGTTGTAAAAATGAGTATTCTAAGATCGGACAGGGGTGTTCAAATGTATAAATCTGGAAATGGGGCCGAAAGATAAAAATTGGATGAAAAGAAACCACACAATATTCGATAAATCAATCGATTCAACCGAAATCGATGAATTGAGTACGATTTTCGCGGGGTTCAACAATTGATCTTTTGTCAAAAATAGGAGAGAGAAAAGAATGTGAAATGCATAACAAAGCTTTGCTGCCATTTTTCCGGTTGCTCCATTGTCGCCATAGTCCCATGACGAAGTCTTTATGCTCGATTTCAGTCAAAATATATAAAATTAAAACTAATTTTACGAAGAAATTAAAAACATATAGTACAAATATATATACATACACAAATATTTGCATGCATAAGAGAGGGTCTGGATGATGAAAATGGTGACATACGCCATGGTTGGTCACATACGCTGTCCACCGCCACCACTACACCAACAGCACCCACGTAACCACTAGAAACCACCACGGCCACAGCCAGATATACCAAAAAAAAAAGAAAGATATAAAACTGTCATCACCTCATCGCTACGCCGCAACCACGTCATGATCTAAAAACCACAAACGGAAACAAAACTAAAAATCTAGGACCACCTTGCCGCCACACTGCCACCACCTCACGATCTGAAAACCACAATCGGAACAAAAACCAATAATTCGGCATCACACCGCCACCACCTCGCAATCTGAAAACCACAAACAGAAGGAAACAAAAACCAAAAATTCGGCACCACACCGTCACCACAAACAGAAAATGAAACACAAACCACAATTGCCACTTGAGATCGTAGATGTGGTAGGGTCGACGGCAGCGAGAGAGGAGGGGGTAGAGAGAGAGAGAAAGAGAGAGAGAACAGGTTTAGGGGTTGGGGGAGAAATGTAAAGAGAGAGGAAGGTGGCGGGTTGTGGCTGCGAGTTGTTAGTCGCCGGCGATCTGTGCACCACTGGTGGAGGTCGATGGTTAGAAAGAAGAGAGAGAGGAAGGCGACGAGGTTGGGAGTTGGGGAAGAGAGAGAGAGAGAGAGAAAGAGAGGGGAAGGCCGGTTGCTATGGGTTGTGGGTTAGGGTTAGTAAATTAATTATTTTATAAAGATATTAATTAAAATAAAACTTTTGATTTTTGAAAGATAAAACATCTCACATGATTTAAGAATTCAGATCTCCAAAAGTAGTGTTTGATGTAATTTCCACTATTGTTAAAGTAGTTTTCGGCCCATTTTGTTATTATTGGTGTTAAATGGCTCCATAAATAATATTGGTTAACTAATGGATTCTAGAATATTATTTTAATTAATAGAATTTTTTTAAATATATTTGTAAATCTATATTTAATTATTCTAATTTACGGATGAATCCCAATTTAACCTTGATTCGAATATTTGACCCTTGACCATTTTACTTTATCAAATCATAGTTGGACCGATTCTCAAAACATTGCTAACAGAAGTTTGGACAAACGACCCAAATTTGATGAAAAGTGTCCACTCTTCCCCTTTTTCACAAAATAAATAAATAATAATAAATTGCAAACAACAAAAAAATTGTGTTGTTAAAATTATATCGTATGAAAAAGTTGGCATATGAATCTCGATAGACTTTCTTAACAGATATCATGAAATCAAATGTACAAAGGGGTAAGACCAACAAAATAATATTTTTTAAAGTTAAACATTTTATTCACACATTTCACATAATCCATAAGGGCTTGGAAGTTTTTTTTACCACTCATTTTGTGTGGCATCATTTATGAGGGGTTGGAAAAAACATACTCGCTAGTGCTTTTGGATATCAATTTTGGAGGGTTTAAAAACCACCCGAAAATCGATATATTATAATTTTGATCGGTTCTCTCAATCCACAAAATCGACAAATTTTGATCGTTTCTTATATTCTCTTATAATTTTACCCATTATAAAACAATTATTTTCAACCAACATTTTCTTCAAAACTAACTTATAAATAAAAATATATTAACTAAAAAATTATTTACAAGCCAAAAAATTACATTATAACTAAAAAATACTTATAAGTAAAATATTATCTATGAGATAAGAGAAATTCATTATAATTACAAAATTACTCATGAGTAAAACATCACTTTTATGTAAAAGAAATTATAAAATAAAAATACTACTAATAAAACAAAGATCCACTTATAAAGTATAAAAAAAATCACTTAAAAGTATTTAAAAGTATAAGATTAATTATAATTATTAAATTTACTTTCAAGTAAAAAATATTAATTTAAAATTTTAGTAAACATTTAACTTTATTTAATATTTTTAGTTGAATATTAACTCATATATAAAAGATTATGTATATGTAAAATATCGCTTATAACTAAAAAAAAAAATCATATAAAAAAATTATAAACTAAATTTTTTACTAAGGAATATAAATATAGATGTAATTTTATTCTCTTTAAAAACTATTAGAACTAATAAATAATAAACTCTCTAGTATAGGTTGGAAAGTTTAAAAAATTGTTACTAAAACCACTTAAAATCGTTTCGCTCATAAATGCTCAAAATTGGTACTTCAAAAAATGCCCATAACGGTACATCTAAACTTCCAATCATGGCCTAAGGGCTACATATTTATCCATCTCTCATTTCTACCATATAATATTAGTAATAAAATTCACATTTTTTGTCCTCAATTTGTACAAAGAGGAATAAATTAACCATCGACCTTTTTTTAACATAATTCATCCTCGACATTTCAATTATATAGAAAAACTCATCATTCTATAAATTTTGACGATTAAATGATAGAATAACCTCTCTCTTTAAATAAAATAAAAGTAGTAAAATATGGAAAAAAGAAGAAGAAGAGGGAGAAATTGTAAATAAAGTCACACAACTTTTTAAAAAGTAAATTTCACTTAATCCTTGTTTGGTACACATTAAAATTTTTATTCTCATTTTTTTACTCATTTTTAACAACACATTTTTTAATAAAATAATATTTTCCATCATATGAATAACTTTTCCTTTTTTAACCACACATTTTCCATCAATCTACTATTTCAAAATACATTCTTCCAAAATAATGTAGCTCAAACACACCCTTAAAATAATTACATGCGTGTTAACACATAAAAAGAAAGAATTTAGAAAAAAAAATCATCTCAGCCATGCTCACCTATTCACCAAATCCCGCGTATCCTAATCCACTTTACATGCAACTAAACACTACCTCCAAATTATCATGGAGATTTGTCATTGAATCTCAAGCTCTTCGGGTGCGTGTTATGAGAGGAAAATATGGTTCGAACAATGTTGATTATTTCCCTTCCAGATTTCGTTCTCAATGTTCTTCTATTTGGCATGCTATGAATAGTATGTAGCCTTTTATTTCAGGAAGTTCCAGATTAGTGATGGCAAAAAAATCCGCCTGAATGTGGCGAAAACCCCCCCTGATGGGTTGGTGGGACGGGACGGGGCGGGGCAAGGCTCGAAGGGGGTACCCTGCCCCGAAGTGCCCCAAACCCGCCCCGTGAAGAATAAAAAAAAAGGCAGGGCGCGGGGTGGGAGAGTGGCGTGGCGGGATGGGGGTGCCCCGCCCCGAACCCGTCCCGTTGCCATCTTTATTCCAAATGAAGTATTGGTAATGGTAGGTGTGTTTCTTTTAAGGTTGCCAATTGGTTAGACATTGAACTTTCGATCAATCAAATTACATGGCATATACTAAGTATTTCTCATGAGTGGCATGCAAAAGATGTTTTGAATGGGGATACATGGAATTTCATATTATTGTCTGATTTTTTACCAGATGAGATTTGGACGATTTAAATATGTGTTGTCTCCCTAAAGACGAGTTGAAGGATGACATCCGGATCTAGAATCTTGCTGGTAATTGTCAATTTTCTTTGGCTTCGGCTTATTTGGCTTTTTTGGACTTGGGATCTAGCAACGATCATGGTTATTGGGATCTGATCTAGCAGTGGCAAGGTCCTCGACGTATCTGGGCATTTCTTTGGCTTTGCATGCACAATAAACTTCTCACGAATTATGATCGCAATAGACAACATTTAACAGATTACCCAAGCTGCCCTGTTTGTCATAATAGTATGGAAACCATCTCTTGTGTGTTACGGGATTGTTCGGTAGCCAAGGTCTTATGGTTGAAGTTCCTGCCCTCCTCGGATATAATGCCAGGTTCTTCGATCTGAACTTTAAAGATTGGATGTTATGTAATTTGCAAAATGGTTTTACAGCCAGGGAAAATCTTGATTGGAGAATGCTCTTTGGGTTTACCTGTTGGTACATTTGGAAATGGCGCAACAATTTGGTTTTTAATAACGCTCGGGTAGATGGTTTTCGAAGCCTAAAATCATCATCCATGCAGTTCATGCTTGTGTGGCGGCTTTTGATGCTCTTGCTGTAGTTGGGGAGGTAAACGAAGTGCGCATAGAGGCCCTTATCAGCTGGACTAGATCGCCTGATGGTTTTGTGGTTCTAAATACTGACAGAGCTTTTCACAAAAATTCTCTTTCCGTTACTGCATGAGGTATCTTTCGCAGTCAGAATGGGGTTTGGTTGGGAGGATTTTTGGTCAAGCTGGGCCATTGTAATGCTTTTTAGAGCGGAACTTTGGGGTATTTACACTGGTTTGCAGGAAGCATGGAGGAACGGGTGACACAAGGTTCAAGTCCAAGTTGACAACTCAGCTGTCTCTTTGATTTTCAACTCAAGTACTTTGATGTCTATTCAGAATGGGGATCTCATATCTCGGGTACGAATGCTTCTTCATCAAGATTGGCAAGTTCAAATTATTCATGTTTACAGGTAGGTGTGGGCATAACCCAAACCAACATGAGCAAACCGCTCGACCCGACCCAAATGGATTGATTTGGGTCGATTTTTTGCTTTTTTTTGGTGGGTTTCGGGTTGGAGGGTCGGGTCGGGTTGCGGTTTAACACCCTAAACCCGATCTAAACAAACCCAACCCGACCCGACCACGCTAAAAAAAAATTTAAAAAAAGAAAAGGGGAAACANATATTATTGTCTGATTTTTTACCAGATGAGATTTGGACGATTTAAATATGTGTTGTCTCCCTAAAGACGAGTTGAAGGATGACATCCGGATCTAGAATCTTGCTGGTAATTGTCAATTTTCTTTGGCTTCGGCTTATTTGGCTTTTTTGGACTTGGGATCTAGCAACGATCATGGTTATTGGGATCTGATCTAGCAGTGGCAAGGTCCTCGACGTATCTGGGCATTTCTTTGGCTTTGCATGCACAATAAACTTCTCACGAATTATGATCGCAATAGACAACATTTAACAGATTACCCAAGCTGCCCTGTTTGTCATAATAGTATGGAAACCATCTCTTGTGTGTTACGGGATTGTTCGGTAGCCAAGGTCTTATGGTTGAAGTTCCTGCCCTCCTCGGATATAATGCCAGGTTCTTCGATCTGAACTTTAAAGATTGGATGTTATGTAATTTGCAAAATGGTTTTACAGCCAGGGAAAATCTTGATTGGAGAATGCTCTTTGGGTTTACCTGTTGGTACATTTGGAAATGGCGCAACAATTTGGTTTTTAATAACGCTCGGGTAGATGGTTTTCGAAGCCTAAAATCATCATCCATGCAGTTCATGCTTGTGTGGCGGCTTTTGATGCTCTTGCTGTAGTTGGGGAGGTAAACGAAGTGCGCATAGAGGCCCTTATCAGCTGGACTAGATCGCCTGATGGTTTTGTGGTTCTAAATACTGACAGAGCTTTTCACAAAAATTCTCTTTCCGTTACTGCATGAGGTATCTTTCGCAGTCAGAATGGGGTTTGGTTGGGAGGATTTTTGGTCAAGCTGGGCCATTGTAATGCTTTTTAGAGCGGAACTTTGGGGTATTTACACTGGTTTGCAGGAAGCATGGAGGAACGGGTGACACAAGGTTCAAGTCCAAGTTGACAACTCAGCTGTCTCTTTGATTTTCAACTCAAGTACTTTGATGTCTATTCAGAATGGGGATCTCATATCTCGGGTACGAATGCTTCTTCATCAAGATTGGCAAGTTCAAATTATTCATGTTTACAGGTAGGTGTGGGCATAACCCAAACCAACATGAGCAAACCGCTCGACCCGACCCAAATGGATTGATTTGGGTCGATTTTTTGCTTTTTTTTGGTGGGTTTCGGGTTGGAGGGTCGGGTCGGGTTGCGGTTTAACACCCTAAACCCGATCTAAACAAACCCAACCCGACCCGACCACGCTAAAAAAAAATTTAAAAAAAGAAAAGGGGAAACAACGTTAACAAAACCTAAAAGATGAAACCAAATCGCAGACTCCATCACTCCAACTCTCCAAGTCCAACCTTCACGCTCCTAATTCCTCTCCATAGTCCAGACTCTTCTACGCTGAATCGATCCCAAATTCTTCTTCAACACCAGCAAGATAGCAACAGATATACACTGAATCGATCCCAACACCACGATTTAGACAGGCAATGAATAGCTTCTCTTTTGATTTTAATATGCTCAAAACGGAAATAAATTAATATTCTTTTTGGTATCTTGTTATTATGTGATTTTTATTCTCAATATATATTAATATTTTTATATGCGATGTAAATCTCATATTGCTTGGGATTCTGGTAAAAGGGATCTGATTTATTTGACTGTCCATCGGCTTCTAGTCTCATCCGGGATTAAAAGGTATGTTTCTGAATTTCCTGTAGTGCAGTTCCCAAATCCTTTAGAACAACGACTTGGTGGGTAACAGCCAAAACGATAAGCTTGAATAGTAAACACATTTGGCTCATTGAAGGTGATCCGGTACAATTTTACTCTATCCCCAAAATTTTGGAAACAAATATTTGCATAGTATCCAAAATCTTCCCTGGAAAGAAAAAAAAATTGGTTTTTTTAATATTAAGCCATGCAAGTTCAACAACATTTCTTTTGTTTAAATGCTTGAGAAACTAATTGCCTCTTTTGGTTGTATTTTTACTGAAATCTGGACATATATATTGTGGGATATGTTGATTGATTTTTCATCGAGGACTTTGAATGTCAGAGCAAGAAAGTGCCTACTGTTTTGCAAGTTGTCTGCAAAGGAGTCTTAAATATTTAATATAATTTTTCATAGAAAATCTTCCGAATCCTTACTTGTCATCAGGATCCTACATATCATGTTCTTTCAGAAGATGCCTCCCCTTGCATTTTTGGCCCAATTGAGAAGTTAGAGATGGTCATACGCATGTGCAAAGCAACTGATTGAGAGATTGATTTATGGTAAGTGAACTTAAGTTGATAGCTCTTGTTGTTTTGGTATTGGAACCTACATTATTTATTCCTCAATCAATTATTCCATAGCCGAGAATGGTCTCGAGTTTACCATTGTGAGGCCTTTCAACTGGATTGGTACCTGAAACCTAGAATCGACGGTCCAGTGAAGGTATTCCAAGAGTTATATCCTGCTTTAGCAATGTAAGTTGATTTATCCCTTACAGAACTGAAATTCACGCCAACGATTTCCACACATCTTATTTTCTTTTTGGCAATCCTCTTGTATTGTGTAGAATCTCCTAAGGCGTGAACCACTTAAGCTTGTAGATTGTGGCTAATCACAGATAGGGATGGCAACGGGGCAGGCCGCCCCGCCCCCGACCCGCCAAGAAATTCCCCACCCCGTTACCCGTTTAGGGCGGGGCGAGGCCCTTGCCCCGTATACCACCCCGTTTAGTTTTTTTTTTTTTTGATAATTTATTTATTTCCAACATTCTTTAGATTGAGACAAATAATTTTAGTTCCCATTTTATTTAAAACTAATAAAATTTCTCATTTAAAATATTGAATTAAAAAAAAAAAATTAAACGGGGCAGGGCGGGGCGCCCATCCCCGCCCCAGGGCAAAATTCCCCACCTCGTCCCCTCCCCGAATACCCGATTAAGCAGGTAATCCCCGCCCCGTTCAGGGCGGGCCTCGCGGGTATCGAGTTTGTCGAATTTTTTTTGTCATCCCTAATCACAGAGAACCTTTATTTATATAAATGATGCTATTGAAGCTATTCTATTGATGATAGTATGTCAAGTTTTTCCCCTATTACTTCTGTTTGACTTTAGCATGTGGAATTAGATTTTACTCACTTTAATTTGATTGCTGTAATTTACTCTAATATTAATCAAGTCGTGTACTTTAAGTTTATTGACATTGGATGGCTATATTTATGTTATTTACATCAAAAAATTGGATGAATTTAATTTTTGTGCAATAAGTTTATCTCAAACCTACCAATCCAATCCAACCCGACGATTGGATTGGGTTGGGCAAAAGCCGACCCGACTCAACTCACGCACACCCTTATTTACAAGAAAGTTAATACTTTTGCTGATCATATGGCCAACTTGGCTTTTGATAAGATGGATCGTTTCATTTGGTACCATGGTCCCCGCGCAAGTCTTCTTCTTTTTGGAGATATTATAGGAGCTGCTCGTCCACAGATGATTCGATCATATTTTATTTAGTTTGGTTCCTTTCAAAAAAAAAAAACTAACACTTTTATTATGAAAAAAATATAGTCACTAAATGCGATTTTCATCATCTTTACAATTAGAAGCACGCGATTATATAACTAGGTAATTAACGAGTCCTTTAATATCTACGCTATCCACGCAACAGATTATACCCCTGTTTGGTTTGGTTAAAAAAATTATATTTTTAGTAATTTTTTTATAGAAGATGATGGAATGCATAATTAAAAAATTGATAAAAATTGTAAATTTCATAAAATATGTGGATAAAAATAAATTTGAATAAAAATGAATTTTTGAAAAATGAGGGCCAAACAACGACTAAAATGAAATTCAAGGTTGAGTAATTTGGAATCGAAAAAAGTTGAATAACTAAATTATAACTTTACTCAAGTTGGGTGACCTCTAATGTTATTTACCTTTGCCAAATTTGGCTCCAATCTGTAATACCCAAACTACCCCTACCGTTTCTTCCCCTCCAGAAACAGGAAAGCAACCTTCCTTCCATAGGCTCTCTCTCTCTCTAACATTTTCTCTCATTAATGGATGAAGATACTCAGTCACTTGCCCACTCTCACTCTCCCTCCAATAATGCTAGCACTCGCGTGACCTCCGCTCCTGGTCACGTGCCAGATAGCAGCGACGCCGCTCGGGCGGAAGCGGTTTTATCCGGCGAATCGAGCAATGGAGCGAAGTACAGGCTTATGTCTCCGGCGAAGCTCCCGATCTCCAGGTCAACTTGTATTACTATACCTCCTGGACTCAGTCCGACGTCGTTTCTCGAATCGCCAGTTCTTCTCTCGAACATCAAGGTCACTGTTGTCTTTTTACTAATCGAGATTAATTTTACACTTTCTGCTTTTTGTTTGCTGATTTATTGCGAAATTGTGCGAGTAGTAGCTTGGAAGATTCAGATTCGGATCCAATACCCAGTTTGTGTATCAAGCACTGCTGCGTTAACTGTTGTGAATATAGCTTCTAAAGTAGCAAAAAGATTAGGAAATTCCGACTTTCTCTGCTACAACCGTGCTTGGTAGAACCCAACCTTGAATGTAACCAGCTTGTAACGCATATATAAGGGGAGAGTATCCTTGTAGTTATAAAGTAAATATAATTAACCCCTCACTTTAGGATTGAGGTCCACCGCAGTTAGGTGAGTTTACAAAAAGCCAGGCTTCTACTGGAAGTTGCCTTCTTCAGGTAGCTTCATCCGTAGCGAGTTATAGGAGTGTGCTTGATGACAAATTGACAATTGTTATGACTAATTGTTATTGACTTCATTGGTACAACTCACTCTTAATACTGGCTTGTAATGAGGGTGTCCAGCTAGTTATTACCTCACAAGCTCTTAACTTGACCATGTGGGATGCAATTAGAGTTGTTACATTTTTTTTAATTGAATCTTTAATTATCGATAGGTGAACTATTCTGGAACAAAATATTTAGTGTATTGTCCACTTGTTCTTAATTCAGTGAAATGCAGATTTTTAATATTTGTAATTTGAGGTGCCAAAGTGGAGCCAGTACTCGAAACTAGTGGGGGAAGAATTTAATGGCGGACAGAATTTTCAAACAAAAAATACAACAATATTAAATTAAAAAATAAAAATTTATTTCAGATTTCAGTCCTCTGCCGCTGGTTTTACAGGTCATTTTAATGACTTTAGAGTACTTGTAGTGGGGAATTTCAATGATTTATTGACTTAATAAGTGGTGGTTTCCTAATGATTTGATGTTTGGTTCTTTTAAAGCATAATGCTGTTAGTTGGCTGTTTCTTTTTCATCCAATTGCTCATTTGGAGAATATTGGTATTTGGGACCATTTGATTCTGATGCTTGCATTATGATGTATTATATTGTTTTCTTTATGGAATTAACTTCAGCACCTTTAAACCTTTTTCTGTAATTTACACGTTAGAAAAGATTAATAAGTTCCACTCGTGTTTCTTCACATAATGTTGTTGGTGCTTGTCATTTTTCCTTTGTGCTGTTCCCTAGTGACAAAGACATTGCTCTCGAATAATTGAGCTCTATGAATGCAGCACCCGAATATTTTATGCTGTCCTGATTGTCTGGATCGTGCCTGACATCTGTCACAATAGAGCATGTCATTCAAAGTATTGTTGTCATTGGAACTTGAAAATTTATGACCTTTGAGGTTTTATGGTATAAAAATTGATTGTCTTGATTATAAATATATCTTCTTTATATACAGGGTAAAAATTCTCTTTCAGACATTAAAAGAAAAAAAGACAACTTTAGAAAGACATCCCATTTGAAGTGTAGTAGAAAGTTAATTCCAATTTTTGTTTTTTCCTTGGTTTTTACTTGTGGCTGGGAGCACTATTTCCCTAAGTCATTAATTTTCTTTCTCACTCCTTGTCATTTTGCAGGCAGAACCTTCTCCCACCACAGGTTCCTTTTTCAAGCCTCATTTGATGCAAGGATATGGTGAAACTTCGGCACTGCCATTGGGAAAAAAGTGTCCTGGTGGAAATATTAGTGATGAAAGAATGCCCAGCAGTTTCGAGTTTAATTTTCATGCTGGATCTAGTTGTGCATCAGGATTATCATCGAAAGGACTAATGGTAATACCCTAGAACTTGCTATTTGGTTGATAGAACGCCGTTGTCATTAAAATAATTTTCCTTTTCCAAAAAATCTTCTTGAGGGCAAAACAATATTGAAAAGCAAATTAGATTTGAATGAAATAGTGAAATGCTACAAGGGATTATAGTACTGAATGTTTGGCTAGTAAAGGACAATATATTTATAAGATAAAAGTAGCACAAATGAGGATGTTAAGACAGCTGTATTGTTATGCTAGATTGGATAAGATAAGAAGTGATGATACACCCCCAACAACTGGAAGTAGCACCAACTGAAAATTAATTGAGTGATGGTTGAGTTATGTCAGTGTGGGCCTAAAGAACATCTCATGCACAAGACAAGAGCGATATGATCCCACTAGAACAAGTTAGTAGCGGGCTGGATAAAACTTCATTTTTTCTGTTCTTGGCTTTTCAAGATGAATTCAAATTCAACTTTTACCTTTTTGGATAGGTTTTCAGGAAATTCAACTCAGAGCCTTTTAACTGCGCACTATTTGCTTCATCTCCTAATGGTTAATTCTCGATGATCATAGAAAAAATGCAAATTTTGAACCATGTTTTTACAAATATTAGGACTGACTATGGGTATTAATACCCCAATTTATTTTATTGTGTCAAAGATTCCTGCAAGTTTGAACCGGCCAGAGAATGGACCCTGCAGTCAAGTTAAAGATCATTGCTTTTCACAGCCTCCAGCACCTTCATCTTTGGCTACATGTGAGCTGCCAAGTTCAAAAGTATTTGGACCGTCTGTACTTACGAGCACACATGGTTCATCGTCTTGTGGTACTGTTGATGAGTTAAACCAGGGAGGTTACTCCAACACAGACATTCCAATTTCGCCTTCTGATCATAAAGATGGTGTCCCAGTAACAGCTGAGAGAACATCAGATGACGGGTACAGCTGGAGAAAATATGGGCAGAAACTTGTTAAAGGAAGTGAATTTCCTCGAAGCTATTACAAATGTACATATCCAGGCTGTGAGGTGAAAAAGATTTTCGAACGTTCTCCAAGTGGACGGATAACAGAAATTGTCTACAAGGGTTCACATGATCATCAGAAACCTCAACCTGCCCGTAGACAAAATCCTGGTGCCTTTATGTCCATTCAAGAGGATAAAGTGGACAAGCATGTAACAGGGACTGGTCAAGACGGTAACTGAACTAGCTCTCATAATAACTTTTTTCCATTGTTGTTATAGTACAAATTTTTGTAGTCTTGTCTTGCTTGCTTGCTTTATTCACGATGGCATGCAAAATGTTTTCTCATTATCATTATTATTAATTTATTTTTATTTTACTATTTTTTATTTTTTATTGTTAACTTTGTTGTAGACAAGTTGAGCACCTATAGTTTGACTGGTAACATGGACCCGAATATCTCACCGGTGCTGTCTCCTCAGCAAGTAAATGAGAATGGTCTAAAAGGTGCAGATTCACAATTTCACGGCACTAATGATGACATTGATGAAGATGATCCCTTTTCAAAGCGGAGGTAATACAGTTTTACAAATGCTTTAGATTTACTATCCTTATCCTAACAATAGTTTCGATTGCTTAAAAACCTGAGTAGGAAGACAGAGGATGGTCTTGATATTACAACAGTTGTTAAGCCCATTCGTGAACCACGAGTTGTTGTTCAAACTGTGAGTGAGGTTGATATACTGGATGATGGCTATAGATGGCGGAAGTATGGTCAGAAAGTAGTCCGAGGCAATCCAAATCCCAGGTGTGATAATTTATGTTTAATCACATGGTAGAAGATTGAATATTGAGTTAAAAACACCATTTGTACACTGTATTATTTCCAATATTACCCCCTTCAGTTTTGAGATAAAATGCTGATGCTTGATTAGGCAAATAGGTAGTTCACGGCTTCTGTTTTCATCTGTTTAAGAGTTTTAATTGCTGACCTAGTTGACAGCTCCAAGTTTCAAGGAAATTTACTTATTTACCATTGGTATCAACCGTACCATGTATTTGAGTGAATTTTCGAAGATACCTCATCTTTCCTAAAATTAACAAATCAATATCCTGGAAATAATTGTAGAAAAGGGGAAAGATAGAAATAAGGTTTAAAATAAAATTGGCCCTCAGTTGTAATGGGTTTCTCTTCATTAGGTCTTTATTCTTACAGTGTGCTTTCCATGAAAAAAGGTGCTCCAAAAACCCTGAGCAATAGAGAAAACACAGTAAAAAAGGACTAGGGAATTAATAAAACAAATTAAAATTAAGTTGCTGTGTATTAGAGTAAGAAAATGGTACTCCCAAAAATATATTAAAAATAAACAAGTACTACAAAATAAAAAGAAAATAAGAACTATGTCTTATTCATTTTTCTTTCTTTCATTTGTTTATTTTGCTCGTGTTTGTATCAATAGCCGGTGTATCACATTAAACTGGTACTCCCTTCATACACAATTGAATGCTCCTGACTTGGTACAGAATTTTAGGTAAATTTTGGAAATGTGGTTAATTTATGTAGTTTTTACAATTTTGTCCTAAAAATAATAGTTAATAATCCTTATCAGTCACATCATTTACCTCACCCAAGGGTGATTTTGGAAAAGAAAAAACCATATTAAGAAAATTAACTTCATTTGTGGACGTTTGGTACAGATAATAGGATGGTTTGATCTTAGGCCATGTTTGATACAGCAAGTTTTCCATGGAAGATGGAAAACTTTTGCCATTTTCCACTTTTTAGAGTGTTTGATAGGAAACATTTTCCAGGTAATTAGTTTTCCACATTTTATTGGTTTGCCACATTCTCTTGCCTTTTGAGGTAAATCAATTCCCACCTCTTTGGTGGGAATTGGTTTTCTAGGCAGCTTTTGTTTTTTAATTTTTTTTGGCAAATGGAAAAAAATTGTATACCTTTAATGGACAATTTTCATGAAAAATAAAGCCAAACAAAAATCAAAAGATCCAAAATTTCAATATTTTTTTGGTGAAAAATTATACCAATCAAATACAAAGAACCATCAACAGGAAGAGAAAGAAATCATCAACAAAGAACCAGTTCTTTGGTTAAAAATACATAGAAGAATTGAGAGAGAGAGAGAGAAATCCAAGCTACCAGGTCTTGGAATCTCTCAGACTAGGCGATCAGAGTTAATAGTTGTTACAATGCGGAAATAACTGAAATCAGTTCTAACAATCCGTTAATTATGTGAATTAAACTTTCAAACTTTCTGAGCTGAAGATCTAGAAGTCTGGAGTCTTCTGGTGCTGAGCAGGAATGGCTTGACTCATTCCTTAATGTGCCCCTTCAAATGGATGGGGAAGTTTACCACCCTGGGTTTGCCTTTCATCTCGAGAAAACAACCAACTAATAGGCTTTTAGTTAATACATGCAGCAGTTTGATCATAAGTTGGCACATATCTGAATTCTATCTGTTAATTGAGAAACATATAATACGTGAATTGCATCTCAATTTTTTTCCTAAGTTGTCACAACTGATTATAGGACAGTACGGCGACAATTAAAGACTTCAGGCATACTATTTCTGCGTCAACGTGAGCTAGGACCGTGCAAGATTCTGTGCTTGATGGTGCCACAACGTTTTGT
This sequence comes from Fraxinus ornus, assembly GCA_903798235.1. Lineage (NCBI taxonomy): Eukaryota > Viridiplantae > Streptophyta > Magnoliopsida > Lamiales > Oleaceae > Fraxinus > Fraxinus ornus. Next base: position 83,292 of record CAIGRF010154754.1, read on the forward strand.
TAGAGCACCATGACACCAAACAATTGCCTAGAAACGCATAGGAAACTCTTGTTGATCTCCGATCATCTGGACAGCTCGCCCATTCTCCATCTGCAAATCCATTTAGACTTGAATTCTTCTTTGCTTAAAGGAGATTCTGTGTCGTGTTACTCATTAGTTATCTTTGCACTCCTAGAATTGACTGAACTTGCTTACTGCATATGAAATATCTGGTCTAGACATTAATAGGTACTTCAGGGATCCTTATTGTAGTACTTCAATAGAGCTTTGGATCTTCCATTGCCTCTACTTTGAAATTGAAGCTTGAGAGAGTTTTCCATGTTGAACAGATCTAGCGCCCTTCCATCTTAGTCCCTTTTTAGCAAATCTGCGATGTATTTGAACTGAGACGAGCATAATCAGGATTTTCATATAGGGAAGTACTATAATGATCCGAGTTCTTTTCATTCTTACTCCAAATTGTCTAATGGGGTTATTAGGATTTCAGATCCTTGAGTCTTTGCTTTGCACATATCATCGTTGAGACACCATCAACATGGCAATATCCCACACTCCATTCACTGCTGCAACTTTCACAACAGTTGCATTTTTTTCCCCAACTGAAATTTTAAGAATAAAGTTGAGCTTATAGGAATTAATACTACCATTTGGATGCCTTTTTCATTGTATCAACCTGTTGCTGATAACCATGCAAAGCCTGCTTAGTTAATTCGCATGTTAACCTGAAGTCTCAATAGGAACACCTTTGCTTAAATTTATTCTCTTCAACAGTACATATACATGCAATCAAACCTGCAATCCATGTTGTAGTACTGAAATGCAATATTTCTTATACTTCAACTTACCGTGCAGGAGTTATTACAAGTGCACAAGTGCTGGTTGCCCAGTAAGGAAACACGTTGAAAGGGCATCCCACGACCCAAAAGCTGTTATAACTACATACGAGGGTAAACACAGTCATAACGTTCCAACTGCCAAGACCAGCAGTTATGAATTTTCAGGACACTCACAGGTGAGTGGAACCTCAAGACCCAAACCAGTAGATAATAGTTTGATTGGCCTCAATCTCGGGGTTGCAATAAACCGCGAGAATAGAACTAATGTAAAAATCCCAGCATGCTATGGTATTGTAAATGGTGGAGGCTTGAGTCTGTATGGAAATAGAGAAAATGGTGTTGAAGCTCATAACGTTCATACTCAGCCTATAGACCCTTCTAACCAATGTCCTCAAAATCTTGGAAGAGTAGTTATGGGCCCGTAAAATTGTAAACAGAGTTTTTAGAAAATATATATTATATAGAAGTTAAAAACATTTTTTTTCAGTTGTTTGGTCATTGAATTATTAATGCTTCAATATCTTGCATACAACTTTATGTGCATGTTTCATATGAAGTATTAGACCATATTGGTCAATACAGTCTATACAGATGAACGAGATGAGACAAATGATGACAATTATTCCATCATCAATATTGAAATAACTATCCTTACCATTCAGATATGGAGGTGCAGAACAGTAGAATCTGTGTTTACATACAATAATTGACAGTAAATATAGAAATATAGGAACAAGCTTATTCTATGTTTACATTGCATTAAAGAATAGCACATTACATTCACTGTTTCAAGTTTTTATACGTAGAAGAGTGTTTTTGCTTTCTAACCAGTAAAGAACCTCCTCCATGATTGCCATGGTAGAAAACCACCTGAAAAACGTAACAAAAAATGAAATGAAAAAAGAAAAGAAAGTTTGGCTTGATGAACTAAACATAAGTTGTTTTATAGGCATATAGGAAATGAGCGTTTTGACGTCTTCAGTATGTTGAATTTGACAAGATGAAAGATGACTACATAAATTTTTGTTTATAGTTGTGCATTTAAGCGATAACCAAGCAAAAATATTTGACATTGAATAATGCTATCAACCCTATTGATGCTTAGTATAAGTTTAGTTGTCCATTGAGCTCTTGTTTGACAATCATTTTTTTCAAACTCTTTTTTCCACCTGTTCATTTTCAACCAAGCATTCATAAAATAAAATATCATACAAGTAAATCTAAAAAAAAATTCTTACCTTTTAGCCATATATTCTCTTAAAAATTACTATTCAAATTTTTTTAAAAAAAATAATGATTGTCAAATAGTGGCCAAGTGTTCCTAAAAAAATTAGGCATAAAATGAAGAAATATTAAGCCCATGTTTGAGCTACATTAAAATTTTTATTTTTATTCTTCTACTCATTTTCAACCACACACTCTTCAATAAAATAATATTTTCCATAATATCAATAACTTTCCTTCTTTTTCAACCACACATTCTCCATCAATCTACCATTCCAAAATACATTCCTCCAAAATAATGTGGCTCAAACACAC
>CAIGRF010154754.1:91700-102304 GCA_903798235.1 Fraxinus ornus
TTCACATTTTGGCGCGTTTAGCGCATGCTTTTTTTTACGCCTTTCAACGTTTTTTTCTCTTTAATTATTAAAATTTTAAAATAATATTAAAATTAAAAAAAAAAAAGATTTTTTTTACGCTTTTTAACGTCTAATCTTCCCCTGGGCCGAAACTTGGCCTCTACGCTTCGCCGCGTTTTACGCTATTTAAAACACTGCTATTAACCTAATTAAAAATGAATAAGAAATATATTTTAAGCTCCGAAAACTAATATAAAAGACTATTTTTAGCTAAAAAATTCTCATTTCCATTTTATAGCGTTGGAAATTTGAAATGAAGCTGTTATTAAATTTCAATACATTATTAACTTTTTAAAGTTTATTTCTTATTTATTTAAGTTGGAACTCAAAGAAGATGAATTTAGTCATTTTTATAAGAAAAAGAATCAATTTTCGAACATCGTGGCTTCTAGTATTTAAATCTTGAAGAATAATAAAATAATTGAAAAATAATGTGTAAATTGTTACATAAATATACAGGGTAAATGGCATGATTTGTTATCTATCATTAGAGGTATTTGTTTTTTTCCTAGCATATTTGTAGAAACACAACATTTTTCTCTAGTAATTGCTTGGAATTTAATTGCATAAAAGGTTCAAACATTTTACTCCTTATCACGTTTACGTCTTTAATTTTTTCGTCAAATTCTCATTCTCAAAATCAACATAAGTTTTCCGTTATGAAAATTTCTGTTTAAAGATTTTGTCAAGATTGAGTTAAAAGATTTATTTGCCTTTCGTATTTTTAATAAAAAAAAATATTTAAAGCGAGCTAGTAAGATAAAAATTAGTTTACCTCTTCTGACCTTCTTGAAAAGCGCACCCCTATCGATAATCTGCCTCCTCGAGCCAGATGAAGGAGTCACTTTAGACGTATACTTGATAATCAAAACAAAAATATAGAAGGTCAGTATGATTTTTAGAACGCGAGAAAACATTTTTAGATTCTGTGTGGAGTTTATTTTCAGCCAATTTCTTTGATTTTCTATTTCAATGTGGGACCCTCTTCCTAGAAAGTAACGATCAAAAAAGCAATTTTCTTGAATTATAAAAGTTCTACCAGACAGGAGCGTAAATTGTTCTAACATGGTTTTTACTTCTTTTGCCTTTTTTTGAGCTCCATTTTTTTAAAAACTCATTTTTTTAAAATTCTTTTTCAATCCAATTATCTCATAAAATAATGTTATACGTAACAGTAAATTCAATATATTTTTCATTTTTTAATTATACATTCTTAAAAAATCACTAGTACAAAATATATTTTTATGAAAGAATGAGCTCAAACACGGGCTTTGTCTCGAAAGCACACCTGGATTGGGCCAGTCCGTTTTGTCCCAAACGGATACTACACAGTCCAATGTTCTCTGTTAATACCCAAAAACCACTGGCCCATGACGTTTCAGACAACTTTTCCTTTCCCAGATTCCACTCAGCAAGATCCACACACCTCGACGTCACTCCTACACGCTCTCCATTTCTCATCTCATTCAGAAATAATCGAAATCTTACTCATGTTGTAAGTAATTATTATCTTCATTAACCTTATCGAGTTCTAATTTCTTGAATTGATCGACGGAGATGGCGGGATTTGCAATTGTGCTAGATCTATTGAGGAAGAATCCGGGCTTGAATGGCCAAACCCTTCATTCCTCCGGTCTATTTTCATCTACCGTCGCTGCTTCAGCAGCCGCGGCATCTGTTGCTGCCGGCACCCCTTTTGCCGCCAGGGCTTTCTTCGGGTAATTATTTCGCGCTCATGTGTTTACTTGAACAAACGGATGGGCTGTTTATATTTATATATGTTCTTATTGCTATGACATTCTATGGACCAGATAAAGTAATTTATGCTGCGATAAATGTGTTTATTTCTAGTTCGAGGATTTTAGAAATTCCCTCAGATCCTAAGTTATATTAGTATCAATCATTTGTTCTTATTGGTTATCATTGAATAATCAACTTTATGGTGCCTGGAATTACGATGAATGCTTTACTAGATTGGAGTAAACAGATAGAAGTATCTAATAGTTACATAGATGGAAGAATAGATTTGTTGAAATTGAAGCGTCTATCTGGGTAGTTTTGGGAATGATGAGACAAGGTAGGTGAACTTTTAATTTATGGTTACTTACCAGCAACAGTTGCTGCTACTAGTAACACAATTCTTGTTGCTGGCAGCACTCATTTTGCCTGCATTGTTACCTATCTTCAGGTAAACATAACCATATATGCTTTTCTTTCTATCTTCTTTTTGTGTGTGCATTTTAATAGTTGTTAATTATACTGTATTGTCTGATATTTTTGCGATTGATTGTGCACCTACCTCATTTTTCAAAAGACCCAAAATTGATGGAATATGCCAAATTGGATTTTTCAAGAATGTATGATTAACTTGTTTCTTTTATTTTCTTTCTTTATTTACTCATTTTCTAAAGCTGTACTTCCTTTTTTAAAAGGCCAAACTTAACATGTATTTATTAAATACGTTAACCAATAGTTGGACAAAATCACAACATTCTGATGGGATTCACGTGGCTGATTAAAGGAGGTTTTGAAATTTTAATAGAATCTTTTGGGTTGATCTTACATGCCAGATTTCCAAGTAGTGTTAATTGATAGATTTCTTTTATTATTGTATGCATGTTTGCATGCATGCACGTGTCAAAATCTACTCCTTAGGTCTACTTGAACATGGATAAATTTTTCGTTTGAGAGTTTAAAGTTATTGACATGTGGATCGTCTTTGGGTTGGAAACATGTCAAGCAATCCAAGTAATATAATTCTATGGATTTGTTTTATCATCCTTGTTGTGTTTGCATGTGTTCATTTGTCAAGTACAAGCAAATGCCTTTGTGAATGGTTATAGCTTGTCCCTCTTAGCTAAGCATGTTTAAAGAAAATGTATAGTGTGGTGTATCACAGGATTTGTGAGATTTAGAAGGCTAACATGGGAGCTCCAAAAGAGTCTTGCAGTTTATGTGGTTCAGGTTCACTGGACAAAGTGTCATTTTACCCTGCATAGCATTTTGTCACGTCATATTTTGTGCTATTTCATGCAGAATTACTTGATATGTCAATATATGTTGCACTGTGATCCAGGAGAGGAGGGAATGATGCATGGAGATTATAATTTAAACTTGTTTTAACTACAAAGAGACTCTTCTCTTTCTTTCTTTTGTTTTCTTTCCATTTTTTTTTTTTTATTTTTTTTTTTTTAAATTTGCTTGGGGACTGAGTTTTTTAGTGGCATCAGGATATGATTGATACTTGTGGGCCTGGGGTGTGGATTAGGCACTCCTTTTATAGTTTTTGACCCTTTTTTTTTTTTCATATGATGGTCATGGTACAGTGACAGTGTGTCACGAGTTGCTTACTGTGATGCTGGTGCAGCAGTAAACGAAGATTACATTTCTAGTCTACGGACTGCATCTGAAAATATCTTTCTGAATGATTCTTTGAAGTATAATACCAAGGAGTACAATATAGAGTTGAAACCTTTATTCTCGGCATTTCACTGGAGAACTCTTGCATTGACATCCCTGAGGTCCTTCCTGTTATTCTATTTGCCTCTCATTGAGCCCCGTACAAATATGGAAGACGACGACGAAGATTTTCTACAGGAAACTCCAGAAGACCGCCATGTAGATTTGGTTGTGCCCTTCAAGAAATCAGTGAAGCAAATCGTTCGTGAGGTGAATCGACCAAACTTCCTTATTTTTCATCTTCTTTCATTAGTTTCTGGGTTTTTGATTGATTAAACTGCTTTAGCTAAATTGCCAGTACTATAGATTGTGGGTGGGTTGGAGAATGGTGCAATTGTTAACTGTAGATTTCTTCCTTTCCATTTTAAAATGTTATTGCTGAAGAACATGTATTTGTCTTCATGGATGCATTTGTTCTTCATTACTTTTATTATTGCTGGTTTATTTGTTTATTGTTGCGATCTATAGTTATGTTGATGTTTAATTAGATTCTGATGGATGACATAGGAATATCCATGCCATTGCTCCCTGGCCAGTAGGTTTTACTTGTATTAGAGAATGTCTGAGTCCCCTTTTTTTTTTGTTTTTTTTTCAAAAAATGCATTTTGGGATAGTGATTTGATGAGAATGTGTTGTTAAAAAATAAGGAAAAGTTTTGGATTTGTATGTAATATTATTTTATTGAAGAATGTGTGGTTGAAAATAAGAGAAAGAAATATATTTTTGAAATAATGGGTACCAAACAAAGGCTTAATATGCATTATACACTCGAGGCTGCTGTTCTGGCTGCAACAATGTATGCATGGATCTAATTTTCCAGTGACGGTGTGTGTTGGCTTTATAAAATGTGCTGTGCTTCTAAGGGTGTCCCTTTGTTATATTTGATTTATATTATGATTTTAAGGAAAAATCAGAAGGCGTAAACGATTTCCCTTCTGTTTCGTTATGATGTTGATTTTCTTTGCAAACTGCATGTAACCTTGCTTGTATGCCAAGTGAGGAAGACTTTTCTCTATTGGATTTTAATGTATGATGGCCATTTTTTAATTGTGAATACTGAACACAATCATAGACCTCTTCTTACTCCTCTACGAGATATGAAAATTCCTATTGTTGATTTGTGATTCTAATCACATGCTAGCTATTATTTTGATCGTCCCCATAAATATTGAGGTTTCCTTAAATTAGACACAAATCAAAGTTCACATTGATTGGACACATCAAACAAGGGACAATGGCATGATTGATTAGTATAGTGTAGGGGTAGTCCGTACATATCTCAGGGTTGGGTTACCAGGGGAAGGGGATGTATTGGAGTTATGGGGGTGATTATGTGGTGTACGATACTCTTGTACTGTTGACGTTACAATCAAACCTTCACTGACAAGCAAGCAGCTATGCATAACATCTAATGCTTGTATCTTCTGAACTATTAGCTGTAAATTTGTATTTGTATTTCCCATGGATTCTTGACAGTGATTATCATGCTTAAGTACTATTAAGATATATAACTCCATCAGGTTGCATTACTTAAACGTGTCTTAGAGTCTGCTTCTGGCGTGGTTCGATTATCAATTTCTCCCTCTTGGTGTGCCATGGTATCTCTATTGCAAGAGTTATTGGAGTCCAGGCCGTATTTGATGACAATAGGAATATCTGTTTGCTGTTACGCTAGTTTTACAGAATAAAAGCATTCAATCTTACGTTGAAAAAGGTACAGGAGTGAATATATGCAATTTTGACGTTTCATGTATTGTTGGAAACCCATGCTTCATTTCAGTCAATAGATTTGTTTACAAATTATAATACTTGATATTTCCCCTAGATAAGCTAGCTACAATGCAATCCCTACTTTAATAAGCTTATTGTGAGATCTTAACATCACATAGGCTTTTCTCATCTCACATTTTTTGAGAAAAAAGGTTCCCCGCTGGTTGATTTAATCCTAGTGCTTTCTTGTGTTAACTATTTTCAACTCCGTGTCTATATATCTTACGTTAGATATTTATTCTAAACCTGACCCCAAAATAGATATTTTCCTTTAGTTTTCCACATTCACTCCCCTGCTGGATTTTTTATTTCTTCGTTATTGCATGAAAATTGTGCATTTCTTTATTTACATCTGATCATCAATGACTGAAGCAACTTCTTATTGTGTGTTATGGTCCAGACCACTGTTGTAACCACAAGACGCATTCTTGAAAGACTTGCAGTTCATTATATCTCACAGCGTATGGCCTGGAAACTCCTCAAAGGTATATTGCTTTCAATGATGTTAAAGATCTGAGTCCTATGGATTTATGTTGTTAACCAATAACCAGCCTAATACTATTAGTCAAACTGTCCAGATGTTCCAAAATCAGCCACGCGCAAGGCTCAGAGGGGAATGTCAACTCCAGTATACATTTTCAGCGTTAGCAGAACAACTTTCAGAGGTCACATCACCGACTGATTTCTATGTTTATTCACTTTGTTCTCTTAAACCTCATCTTCTGATCATGCATTTCTGATATTTAACAGGACACTTTCTTGGAATTTTAGCATCGTGGTTCGTCCAAGTGGGCATTGATATTTATAAACTCTTTTCTTCTCTGTCTGAATCCAAAGAAGAGACCAGTGAGGTTGACAAAGCAGAACAAATTCGAATTCTTGGAAAGAAGGTTTATGGTGTCACTATAAGATGTGGTTCGTCACTTATTTTTGCATCGGTTGGGGCCGGTATCGGAGCTGCACTGTTTCGTCCTTCAGCAGGTCAATGGATTGGTAAGGGACTTGACACGTATTAACATTTTTATAATTTGTATTTTTGCAATTGACCGTTCAGAATTTTATGTCAGGATTTCTTCTAAAATGTGATGAACAAGTAATGAACTCCCTTACGTGCATTTTCTGCAGGCTGTGCATTGGGTGATTTGGCAGGACCTGTTGTGGTTGCATTTTGCTGTGAGAAACTTCATATAGACCTATAGTTATTCTGCATTTCTCCATGGAGTAGTAATAGAGACGTTGAAATATTGATTGCTTGAATTAATTATAACCCTTTAGCCTCTAATTTTTATTTTTGTTTTTTCTAACCTTATCCTTCATGTTTTTGGTGAGGGAAATATCCTCCAAACAAGTGGACTTGTGAATGAAGTTAAAATTGGTTGATATACAGTGTTTTTATAAAGGATATTTGATTTAGGGAAGACATTTGTGCAGTTTATAATTTGATTTGGACATTGTTCCTCGAAGTACGAATAATATTTGAGGCAGAAGGGTTGGTTATTGAACAGTCGTAGTGTTGTGAGCTCTGCCATTAGAGGTAGGTGCAATCAGTTTCACTCCAACGGTCATATCAGTTACTAATATTATGTCAAGTTGGACGCGGTATTGAGTTGGTCTACGTGGGTGTTGAGCTTATTGCTTAGGTGTTCGGTTTGCTCCTATCGTGTCTTGAGCTTATCTACCTGGGGTTCGGGTGTAGTTGGTTCAAGTTCGTTTGGCTAATCTCGAATGCCTTGTATTGCCTTAACACGAGCCTCGACTTATGGTTCACCTTTCCATGGGATGAATTGATAAAACGCGCATAAGGAACTTTATTAATTCACCCTTTTATTCTCTTTTACAGAATCTTCTTGTCTATTTATCTGATTTCTTGGTCCAAAATAGATTTCCTCAATTATGCAGTCAACCTCAAATTGGTATACATGAATGTCACTCTTACTCACATGGGGTACCCCTTTAAGTGGCAATCACAATCCATACACAGAACTCCCCTGCCGTTGGGGCTGGGGCTGTATTAAATGAATCGTACCACCTTAGCATTTGACAAAACATTTGTATACAAGTAGCTTCATTCGTATTATTATGCATGCCATCTCAGCAGCATCTGTTTCTGTACAAGTAGCTTAATTCGTATTATATCAAGTAACAAAATTACTACCCAATACTCGTTAAACATACACTTTGACTCGACTCGCCTATAAAAGGATACCCACCATGGATTGACACCTCTGAGATCCCCATAATTTCACCCTCGTTGCACAATTCTGCGCCCATCCCAATACCCTCTGCACATAAAATGAAATGGAGGCTCAAAATCTAAGGAAGGAGATCATCATTCCATTATTATTCTCAGTTTTTGTATTTACCTTCATTGCTTCCTACTTTTCATTGGTCTCTTTCCAGTTCCCAAGCCTGCATGCCTTGAACAAAAATTGCATATTTTTGATATGCAATGGACTACTGTTTTTTCTTGCAAAAACCTCTGGTTTAGTTCCTTCTTCCTTGGGATTTGATCTTGGTGAGCTGCAAATATTGCTTGACATAAACGAAGCCTTGTTAGAGAAGGAAGTTTTAGTGAAAAATGGTGTAGTTGAAGAAGGTGAAAAGGAAACTGAAAGTGAGTTACTGAATGTAGATTGCAGTGGTGGTGGCAGAGATGGAGGTGGTGGTGGTGGTGGTGGAGGGAACTGCCACTTTGAAGATGTGGAAAAGGAAACTGATTCAAAAAATGGCTTGCTAGAGGAAGCGACNTGAGTTACTGAATGTAGATTGCAGTGGTGGTGGCAGAGATGGAGGTGGTGGTGGTGGTGGAGGGAACTGCCACTTTGAAGATGTGGAAAAGGAAACTGATTCAAAAAATGGCTTGCTAGAGGAAGCGACTTTGGTGCAAAATGGGGAACATGAACAAGTGTACCGACAAGAAGTTGAAGAAGAAGAAGAAGAAGAAGATCATGCGAGTACAGAAGAATTAAACAAGAAATTTGAAGATTTCATAAGAAGGATGAAGGAAGAAATTAGGATTGAAGCCCAACAACGGTTAATCGTGGTTAAGTAAATCGTTTTTAAAACCAAAATTTTATATTATTATAAGTATAGTTTTCCCATTAGGTTGCAACTTTGTTCTCTATAATGTAGAGCATGGTATCTTAAGATGTGAGAAATAAGATAATAAATTATTCCTTTAAAAGAGGTTTTCTATTCTTATATTGGGGGATTTTTTTCTTCAAGATTTTTTATTTCTCGCACCCTAAACAACTTCAATAAGCTTCCGTTTTGGTTTTGCTAAAAATCAAATTTTAGTCCATTTAATAAAAGTTGATCAAATGTGTGATTAAACTATAATCTGATAAAATATATGGTTAAAATTAATTGTTGATTTCGTCTTAAATTTTAATCAACATTTTTTTTTTTCTCTAAACCAGTGAGGGCCTAAGTGTGTTCTCCTTTGAACTTGACCAATGTAGATGAAACCTTATATAGCTCTTTCTATATTTTGAGATACTAGTAGTTAGCATGTGCGTTGCATGTTTTATATATCGGATGAATAATATGTGCAATCTTTTAGAATTATTAATACTATTTTTAAAGTAGTTGAGATAATTGATATATATATTCAAAATTGTTTCCTTTTTTAATTTGAATTGATATGGTTCATTATTTGCTAGAGTTAATGAGATGCGTGGAAAGAAAACTTGTTTTCCAACGGTTATTTCAGCATGGATAATATATTTCTTTAAATCACGACAAATCATTCGTGTTCCATTGCAAGATCGTTGGATGTGTCTAGATTTCTCAAGAGCATCAATGGACAATTTCTTTTTTAAATTAACTTATGTGATGGGATACCATTTGGCAGCAATGTATTTTAGAAACTCCTCATGATAAAATTGATTTGTATCAGCCGTTGCTTCGTCAAAGCTGACAATTCTTTATTCTTTCCAAGAAATAACGTAATTAGTTTGTCATTAAGGTAGTTAATATATTCATTTTTGTTGAAAGAATTCCACGTTGTATCATATAATCAGAAGAATACTCATTTTCCGTTAAACTTGGGAACACTGCATTGATTAAGCATCGTCACATGTTATAACTATCTACTTTTATAAGTTGAAGAAGTCATCCTCTATATAAGGTTCCGTTCCTTTATCAATTTTGATCAAGTATCGTGCAAACCGAATGTCCAATGATATTTTTAATATGTAATACAGGTTGAAATTTAATTGTACGAGTAATATTGTTCAAGTTAATTATATATGTAGTATTATTATGATTTCTTTTTAACTGTATGTAATAATGTTTTTCTTATTAGTGTTTAGTGGAAATTAATTGACTTACTTTTTGAAAGTAATAATAATTATTAATTATGGGGAAATAAATTGAACCATTTGTTATTCCGTAGCGAATAATGAGAAAATTGCAGCACCGGTCCCTAATCTTTTTAATTTTTACAGATTTTACCCCAACCTTTATTCCTTGCCAATGAATGTCTCTAACCTTTCATAAATATGTATGTAATTTCTCGAAACAAATAATTACTAATAAGTATTATAGTTAAGCCACTTTGTCATAAATTACTCTCTACCTATTTGACAGATTTAGTGATGGCAGCTAGTGATGTAAAAGTTGATTTCTTTTTTTTTTTTTTAAACAATCCAATCACAGAATGTCACGTAATATTCTGTTAAGGAAAATGGCATTTTTTTTTTGGCAATGTAGCGATCAGTATTATATGTACTTCTCGAATTAAAATGGATTTTTTATTTTTATTATTTTTTTAGGTACTTCCCGTTGTTATTGAATTTCAATTGGATTCTTATTCACGTCTTACTATTTTTTTTTTTAATTTATTAAATTTGATAAGGAAGAATATTGATAATGAAGAAAGAAGGCAAATTCTCATATGTTCTTTGGTAATTTTACAGTATACATTTATAGATGAATCTTAGATCTATATATGTAAAATAAAAGTCTATAATGGAAACAATATATATATGGAAAACGTTGGCTTGATTCCTGTGCTTGATTGTGTGCTGTAATAGAATTATTTGTTCATAGCACGATAAGACTATCTATTTATAGTACGCAATTTTATTTACTTGATTTGAGAGACGACTGGCCCGTGATTGAACTTTATACACTAAAATGTGTTTGATGAGAATTAAAATTAGATTTTTAGTGAATTGTGATAGAAATTTTTGAAATGTGTAGTTGAAAAAATATGAGATCCATGAAAGATATGATTAATATTGATTGTTTGATTTTGATTTAGATTAAAATCAGATTTTAATTCAGCCCAAACAAGCCCTAAAACTATACGT
>CAIGRF010154808.1:0-19022 GCA_903798235.1 Fraxinus ornus
TGAGTTTTATATTTGAAACAAATTTAGTGGGGTAGGTGGTTTAGTGGGATAGGTGGTAGGGTGGATATATTGGTTAATTTAATTTTATTATATCATTATTAATTAAAATTAAAAAACCTGATAAATTAAAAAAAAAAAGTTGAAAACCTGATTTTTTAAAAGACCAAACTTAATGTCTGGTTTAGTGTAATTACCACATAAAAAAAAAGGGACTGAGTATGGGGCCTGGGCTCAATGTTCAGTGCAGGCATTTGCCTGCACTGGACAGTGAATGGCTCCGCCCCTGCATGTTGGTGACAGTGCAAAAGAGGCATTTCGCACTGTGAGACAGATCCCGCACCCGATGGTGAGGCCCCCATCGAAAATCCCCCAAAGGTGGCTGAAGTGTGACCACCACGCAGGCCTCATTCCTGTATTATTTTTTTTGTAATTGATTTTTTGTTTGTGTTGGGATGACTACTATTTGGATTGTTTGTGTGCCCCGGCCACAAAATTATGTGCTTCACTTGTATTTTTTGGAGTTCCCCGACCTCATAACGTTGTAGGGACTTGTAATTAGCTTGGTTGGTTTACGTTGGTGTATGTATTTCCCTGTTTGGTAAGGATTAAAATCAGATTTTAATCTATGTCAAAGTCAAACAATCAATATTAATCACTTCTTTTATAGATCCCACATCTTTTCAACCACACATTTCAAAAAATTCTATTACGATCTACTAAAAATATGTGTGTATTGAGCCATATTATTTTGGAAGAATGTTTTTGGAATATTAGATTGATAGATAATGTGGGATTAAAAAAAAAAAGTTATTGATGCGATAGAAAATATTATTTTATTAAAGATTGTGTGGTTGAAAATGAGTAGAAGAATGAAAATGAAAATTTTAATGTGTACCAAACATGGACCAAATTTTAATCTCCACCAAACATCCACTAGCAGTGTTATTGGTTCAAAAGTTGTGGCATGTTTTAAGAAGGTTTTATATGATTAGAAGTCTGATCGTTGTAATTTTAGAGCATTGTTTTTGCTTTGAAAAGTTGTTCGACGCATGAAATGTCAAGTGTCCAATTATATTTGCTTTTATTTGATTTCAGATGCCATTTCTCAATTGATTAAACCATAGTGAAAAGCTTTTATTCCCTGCCAATTCATAAATTCGGGGAAGTTCAAGTGCTTGAAGTTTTGATATTCTAAGTTGTTACTCGAGTTAGTAATGGATGGTATCATTTGAAGATGAACAGACTTTCTTTTAGATCTTAAAGGCCAAAATTTGCACTTGCTTGATATTCAATTCTGTAAGTGATTTTCTCCTGCGGCCTGCAGCAGCTCGATGCTTTCTTAAGGAAGGGTCCTTTACAATTGCATCAGTGATTACAAATATTGTCGTCGTAATTTTAGAGTAGGTTCTCCCAGATTCAAAATTTCGTTCTTGAACATGAAATATCAAGTATCGAGATTCTTATGTACCAAATGTCAAGAAATTCAAATTTCAAGAACGCAATAAAATGTGAGATCAAATGAAAATTAATCAATCAAACCTCGTTCCTAAAGGATGAAATGTGAAGTGTCTAGATTATTAGATTCCAAATGGCAAAAAATATTTGTCAGATGTTAAGAACTCAATGAAATGTAGAAAAATAATGAAAATTAATCAACAAATACTCTTTCCTGGAAAATGATATATCAAGTGTCAAGATTATCATCAAATATAAAATGTCAAAATGTCAGGAACGTTATGTTGGGATTTGTACCTTACCACGTGAATTTCTCATCTTCTTCAAATACCATTGTTACAAAGAATTAATTCCCATCATTAATGACATTAGTCAATGCATGACTATCTTAAAGCCCGTTTGGTACCGATTAAAATTTAATTAAAATTGAAAATATAGTTGTTATTGGGTTTCACTCGTCTAATAAAAGTCAATAATAACGACTAATTTTTCAATTTTAATTCGATTTTAATCTCTACCAAACGAGCTCTTAAATTCTTTGCTATCAAAGTTATTTAAGAATGAAGTGACATAATACGTGAGTAACACACAACAATCAACACAATTTTTTGTTTTTTGTTTTTTAAATACTCCAATAATGCTAAACCATCTAATTCTTCTTTTTTTCTTTTTCTCCCAATCTTCAATTGGTCATTACCTACTAGATAATGCAATAAATGGAATTATTGGGTAATAAATAATAACTTGCACATTATTGTAACTTCTCATGGAAGCAATTTTATTGCCTCAAGATGCTAGTAGCATCTAGTAAAAAATCTATTTTTTTACTTTTCATTCATAAAGGGTATAATGGACATTTTAGTGTCAAATTTGGCTATTTTTTACAATAATTATTAAAATTAGACACATTTCAAATTTGGATACTTTTGTGAATTCCCCTTTCATTTATACGATTCAATATAAAGAGGAAGTATTTCTTCAATGCACCGTTCGCTCCAACAAGAGAATTTTCATATCTTGCCCAACGGTCCTTATTCCAAACAAAGGTATTAAACATTCATTCCCTTTGTGGAGTTTTTTTAGAATGAATTTTGTTAAAAGTGATTTTTTTTTGTTTTGAAAAATGTGTACTTAAAAACTATTTTTTTTTTTTAATTTACATGTAAAATTATTTTATTGAGAAAATGTGTAGTTGAAAATTAAATTGAAAAAATGAATTTCAAAAATGGGAATTAGACATGGCCTCAATTGCAATTTACAATAATGATTTTTTGAAAAAAATATATTCCAAAATAGGGTTGGACATTTTAATCAAAACGAACCTCCCGAATTGAAATCGAAACCGAAACCTAAAGTTTTGGTTTGTTTTGGTTCTAGATTCATAACCAAATATCTGAACTTTGTTTTATTTTTTGACATTGAATCTGTAAAAAATATTAGACAACCATTTAAAAAAAAAAAAAAGAACGAAAAATAATTGGTCTATCTATGTTTTTTTTGTAAGATGGATGTATCATTTGTTACATTAATGTTGCGTTATTTCAAACTATAGTAGAATGAAATAGTTGAAATTTTGAAAATATTGAAAATTTAATTATTGTATGGAACCAAACCCAACGGTTCATTTCCATAATTAAAGATGAACCCAAAAGTTCTATTTACAATATATCAATAAGTATTGGTTCAATTTGGTTCATTTTGAAACTCGATCAAACATGACGCCACTATTATTTATAGATTAATCTCTTCTATGAAACTTTGTCCCAAAAAAGAAATTCGTTCACAACAAATACAAATAAAATTTCAAGTTTCTTAATATGAATAAGAAATTAATCCCCAGTTTGTTGAAAATGACCATCAAAATTTTAGTTCTAGTCAAAGTCAATAATTAATTTTAACTACACGTTTTATGGAACTCGCAATTTTTCAACCATAACTTCGTCAATTTCTATCAAAATATACTAAAAATCTGATTTTAAACCCCACTAAACAAGAGTTAATTTTTTAACTCCGAAATAATCTAATATCAAAAATTATTATAATTAATTATTTTTTTATTATTATTCATTGAACAAGTTTTGTTTTTAGAATATATCAATAAGAACTTTCATTTTGTTTTTTACAAATGAAGTAAATTCTATTTTTTTTTCAATATTTAATTAAATTATTAAAATTAGTTTATTGGTTTGATGTTAGAATTTAGGGAAAGAAGGTGATAAATTTTATATTAAAAATATTATTCATTTAATGAAAAAAATAATAAATATCAATAATTTGAAACATAGTATACAAAACATTAAATAATATAATACAGTGAAACATCTATAAAGTATTAAATAATAAAGTTGTGATCGAGAAAAATTACTATTTTAAAAGGGTTATTAATTTATTGATAAATGAATAATTTCATAATTTATCAATAAATGAATATTTATTAATTTATAGAATATTTTATATTTTTATAAGTTGTATTATATTTTACCATAATACACGTAGGAATTTTTTTTTTAAAAAATAACATTAATATTAGTATTCTAAAAGACGTAAACGCGTGATGAAGCATGTAGGCCACACTTTAGCCTAGGCATTAAAAAGTGTAAAAAAAAAAAGGTTTTCTTATTTTAATATTATCTTAAATTCTTTAAATAATTTAAGAATTATGTAATAATAAAATGAAAAAAAAAAGCGTTGAAAGGAGTAAAAAGAGTTACAAAGGGTAAAAGCATTAAAAAAGTGGTGCGAAAAAAATAAAAAAAATAAAAAGAAAAAGCAAAAAAAACGCAAAATGAAACGTTTTGATCCTGCTTCGCGACTGGACATTTAAATCACTGATTAATAAATTCAAATTTTANAAAAAAAAAAAAACCATATACATACATAAATTAAAGAGGAAACATTAATATACATGCATTGACTTCAAAGTTTAATAACTTGGAAGATTAATCGTTCAAGTTATTTCATATATACATGGAACATAATTTCTACCGTCATTAGTTTTAACTTAATCATTCCAAATTTCATACATTTTTCTACTATGACGTCTCATTTGAAAGGAGTTGAAAAATCTACATTGACCGATATTGAGATGATGATTTAAAAGTTTGTTAATTTGTATTAACATGAACTTATATAAATTTATGCAGTTATAATTTTATATATTCGTTGGGCCTTAAATGATCTAAAAAAATTATTATCCTATGCATTTAGTGGGGTTGTTAATTTAGCACTAGTCCAAGTGGGGATCCAAATAATTTTATTATTTAAGCAAGATTATTAATTTATTGAACATTCATTTATCGAGATTTTACTGTATGTATGATATAATTCGTTATTTTAGCTAAAGGCTTAGTATTGTTGTCTTTTGACTAATTTATAAATTTTATAGCAAATGAATTTTTTGTAATTATTTTATGTAGAATATAAATTTATAAAATATGATATGTAAAGTACGATTACATCATAATGATGCATTTTGTAAGTCTTCCTTTGAAAATATTTAAAACATTCGTACCTCGTTTTAATTTTACAATAAAAGCACAATTATTCATTATCATTACATGGACTCTTAGAGCTAAAAATAAATGTTCTATTCAAACTTAACTGCAGTGGAATCATATTTTTTGACGCGCAAAAATTCATTATGAACAACAAAAAATATTGGCATGTAATAAAAATGCCTTGACTTGAGCTAATAACAAGTTAACATGTCACGTCAAGTGATTCAACCTAGTATTTGACTTTTAATATGGAAAAGATACAAGTGAGAGGAGTGGAGGATGTTGACTATAATATTTTAATGATTCACTTCCTTTTGGATACTTTGAAATTCGAAAGGAAGAGAAAATGTGCAACATTTTTTTTTTTGAGCTAAGTTCTGCCAGGCAAGATGAGTAAAATTGTAATGCAACCTCGACAAATATTGGACAACCAATACTCTAATTATCATATGCTTTTCTTCAAATTTAGCCAATACTTTTACACGATTTGTCTTTGCAATAATATGTTTCATAATTCCATTCAAGGGAAATTTTGTCCAAAGAAAAAGTGTTAAAGTTTAGGCATGTACAAGTATAAGAACAATATAACTTTAAAATAGTTGTGCAAATTCTCATTTTAAGAAAAATCAATCATAACGACATGGATGGAGAATTATCTCAACGGGATATTGGTAATTTTGTTAATATTTTTTCCTACTTTTTAATCATATATTATTTTTAAAAATTCACCTTTTTACAAATATATTATCACAAAAGAGCTCAAAGGGGCTGTGCTTAAGGTTTTGAACAGAGAAAAATGAAGGGGCAATATTAAATACAGCCCCTATTTAGTATAGATAAAAATCGATTTTTAGTAGATTTCAATAAAAGTTGATAGAATTTGTAATTAATATGTTGTCGATCCATGAAATGTGTGGTCCCCTATTTGGTACAGAAAATTGATTTTTAGTAGATTTTAATAAAAGTTGATAGAATTTGTAGTTAAAAAGTTGTGACATCCATGAAATGTGTGATAAAACTTAGTTGTTAACTTTATCTCAAATTTTAATTAAAATGTTTGACTAAACCAAACATGACATAATAATGTAGCTTTACCGTTTCTTTGTAGATATTGGCCATCTTGACTTTGGATAATTGACCGAGTCAAATATTAAGGGCCCGTTTGATATGGCTCTAATTTTGATTTTATTTCATGTAAAAGAATTTTTTGAAAAAGCTACCTTAATTTTTATTAGAACTAATTTCTAAAAGAACTTTTTAATTCAAAAGTAAGTTTAGAGAAAGCCTCATCCATTTATGATGAAAATAGCTTTATCAATTTTTGGTTGTGGTTTATATGAAGTAAAAGATTATTCATTTTTTCTGTTTACCTTTTCTTTTCTTTTTAATTGTTTTCATAGAAATATATGGATTGACTAGAATATTCCCACTTAAAGTTATCATATGTGTCGACTTGGTTAATTAGTATGATTAATTCACTGCTAAATTAGTAAAAAACTACTCAACCGACTAATTTATTATGTGAGAGTCACTGGAGAAGGGGGTTGGAGGCACCTAGTACGTAGTGTTTGATTTATTAATTTGTCATGTGAGCCTACAATGTAATTAATTGTATATAAAATTATCTTCAAATTGAGCAAAATTAAAGTAATCTAACAAATAATTAAATTATTGGGATTGGGGCATCTAAATAAAGTGTGAGTCGGGTTATATGTATAGAGACCGGATCCATTAGGATTGTATTTGACGATGATCTAAATACATATGGAAAATACAAATAGGATTATGGTTCCCAATTCGTATGCAGCTTCTCATTCCTTTTGTCATCTGATCAATACAAGAGAAAATATATTAAATAGGAAAATCAAAAACTCTTAATCAAGAACAAGGATTAAAAAAAAGAATCAAGAAGAAAGATTGAAACAATTAAATCGAAAAACACGACAATCA
This sequence comes from Fraxinus ornus, assembly GCA_903798235.1. NCBI lineage: Eukaryota > Viridiplantae > Streptophyta > Magnoliopsida > Lamiales > Oleaceae > Fraxinus > Fraxinus ornus. Next base: position 6,903 of record CAIGRF010154808.1, read on the forward strand.
AGATTATGGAGCAAGAAGCCAAAATCAAGAACAAGAACTCAAGAACCATAAAAACTAATGATTAAGATTCAAAATCCAAAATCATTCCCAAAAAATTAAGGTATGTTCCGCACTATTAATTTTCATAATGATTTGACATAAGATCTTGATAATAAAGTAATTAGGTTTCCAAGTTTTAAAGTTTAAAATTTCATAAAGTTTTAATAAGTGGTATCAAAGTCAATTTCATGTTAAACTTTTAAGAATCAAGAATTTTGGGGTTCAAATTCATACTTTAAATTTCTCAATTTTTGGATGTGAATTTTAGCCCTAAATTTCAAGATTTTTGATTTTGGGAATTTTTTATTTCAGTTTTTTTTTTTTTGGATTTTTTGAAAAATTGCATGAGTTTAATGGAACGGTTGAGATTTGTTTTGAAGAATTCAATGCATTCATTATGAGTCAAAAAAGAAGCCTTTGTCCGCTGGGTGGGTGGGACTTAATTGTTGGAATATTGTGAATTGATATTAGGAATTGATGTTGATTAATGGACAAAAAGTTAAAATTAGCCTAATTGTCCACTCAATCCCATTTTTTGGAAACGGTTTGTGCTGAGGGCGTTGGCTTTCTATTGCTGCAGCGCCGTGACCTTGTTGAAATTTTTTTTTCTTGGTTGTCAAAATAAAAGTAAAAGATAAGGATTAAGAGACAATTAATTTCAAATCTTGGTACTTAATATTTATTTCAGATTACTAATTTTCTAAAATAGATTAGTTGAAACAACATGTTACCAAAATAACATCTCTTCTTTAAATTAATTTATTTGGAATATTAAGAAGGTTGTGTGTACCATGCGAGTATTGACCGATTCAAAGGAAGGTTAATATTTGATCGAATTATTCATACACCTATTTTGATAAATATGTGACAATGGTAAAGTTTTCTATTATGTGAACATTGAGTTGATCCAAAATAGACTTGATGTTTAACTGCATTTATGTCAATGTTTGATTACTACACCAAGAGTGCCACTTATAAGTTGGTATTTTTGTTCAAAAACTAAATATCAATGTTGTGCTCGATTTCTTGTGATGAGATTTGCCATTATTTGAAATTATTGATTGTCCAATACGGAATCCTACGTGAACATGTTATTAATTTAGGTCTAAGTTCTCTATTCTGTTAATCCATCTACTTCTGCAATATCTGCTATAATCAATTCAATTCATGTGCTTAAACCAAAGTTTAAGGGCTGGAAAGAGAACGTCAGTATCGTTTTTGGCAGCATCAATCTACACCTTTCATTAATGACTAAACAACCACTAATCTTACGGATAAAATTTTCGCTAATAAAAAGGGACTCGAATAAGTGGAATCGTTCAAGCGCATAAGTCTTATGATCATGAATAGTGGAACTCCAACAACATTCAAGGGCGTTGTACCTGATGAACTAACTACTGCCAAAGAAATTCTTGATAAAATTGAAAAACGCTTTGCAAAAGGTAATAAGGTCGAAACTAGCATGCATTTTGCCGAACTTAGCTTCACTAAAGTATAAAGTTAAATAAAATATATGGAGTACATCATGGATATGTCCCATCTTGCTTTGAAACTAAAAGCATTAAAACTTGAGCTGTCTGATGACTTGCTCGTGCATTTAGTTTTAATTTTTATTCTTGCACAATTCGACTAATTTAAGGTCGGTTACAACTGTCAAAAGGGAAAATGGACTCTTAATGAGCTCATTCCATATTGTGTGCAAGAAAAAGAAATGCTAAAACAAGATAAAACTGATATTACTCACTTGGTAAGTACCCCTAAGGACAAGTTATAAATAATAAGAAAGTTGCATCTGGTTCGGCTCAATATAAATAGTGAAAGCCTGAAAATGATAAATCTGACTGTTAATTTTGTGAAATTTTGGGATATATAAAGAGAGATTGTACTAAACAAAACACTACGCTTGGCATGTAAAAAAATTACACTTCTCACTTTGGTTTATTTTAAGGTTAATTTAGTGTCAATACCTAGACACACTTGGTGGATAAATTTCGGTACCACTACTCACATAAGTGTGTTTATGTGCATTTGCATGAACAACAAAAAGTCAATCGATGTTGAAAGACTCATCTACGTGGGACGATGGCAAATTAGTCAAAGTTAATGCTATAGGGACCTTAAGTTATCATTAAAAACTGGTTATTATTATTTGAATTTAAAATGGACATTTGTAGTATCGTCTTTTAGACGAAATTTGGCTTTTATTTTTTCATTGGACAAATTCGGTTACTTTTGTCCAATTAGAAATAGTCAGTTTGATATTTTTCTTAATTTAAGAGTATGTTTGGTAGAGATTAAAATGTGATTAAAATTGAAAAACTAGCCGTTATGGTTAACTTTTATTAGACGAGTGAGACCCAATAACGGCTATATTTTCAATTTTAATTAGATTAAAATTGGTACTAAACAAGCTCTAAATATTGGGGACAATTCTTTATCCGATGACGATAATTTATATATGCTTAATACGGTTGCATCTTATAAAGAAACCTTGCATGTGAATTCATATGGTATTAAACATAAATTAACCAATGATAATTTTGCTTCATTATGGCACAAGCGATTAGGTAACATCTCTCAAAAAAGAATAAAAAATTTCGTGTCAAAGGAAATCTTGTTCCCTTAATTTTTCAGGCTTTAGAGTTTATGTTAATTACATTAAGAGAAAACAAACAAATATAAAGAGATTATGTGTCATAGAACTTCAAACGCTTAGAACTAATTTATACGAATATCTGTAGGCTATTCCATTCGATTTCTTAGAATGGTCAACAATCATTTAGTATGTTCATAGACAAATTTCTCTCACTACAACTACCTATATATCACTATAAGAAATCTCAAACACTGGACATATTCAAGGCTGAGGTTGAAAATCAATTCAACAAAAGAATAAAACATGTCATATGGTCGTGGTGAATGGTAGATATGACGGATCAAGAGAACAATATCAAGGTCTTCTGCTAAAATTCCTAGAGGAATGTGAAATCGTCCCACAGTGCACCATTTCAAGGTCCTCGGCATGAATGGTGTTACTACAAGACGAAACAAAACAATTAAGGATGTGTTAAGGAGTATAATTAGTCATTCCACATTGTCAGAATCTCTATATGAAGAAGCACTAAAGATTACAGCTTAAATTCTTGATAAAATTCCAAGTAAATGAACTATTAAGGTGTTACAAATTTTTAAAGATCCTATATTAGGTCAATTTTAAAAATGAAAATACAAGAAATTCTCTATACTTCAGCAGTTAGGAGTTTAATGTATGCTTAAGTTTGTACACATTTGCATATGACATTCATTGTTGAAATGTTGGGCAGATATTTAATTAACTTTGGGATGAAAATTTGGAAAACCGCTGTTAGGTTATTCGGTTTTTATAGAGAACTAAAGATTGCATAATCACATTCAGAAAATCAGACCAATTGGAGATCATTTGATATTCTGATCATGGAATATGACTGCAAAATATTGTCACTAGGCTGCATATTTTGGATGGCTTTGAAAGACCACTTTAGTTATTCTGTGACAATAGTAGTCTTGTATTCCAACAAGAGCCTGATGATGTCAAAGTTTATAGAAATTAAGTTTCTAGTTGTCAAGGAAAGAATTCAAAGTGATTGAGTTTCTATAAAACATATTAAAACAAACTCCATAATTATGAATCTATTTGCTAAATGACTACTACTCAAGGTTTTTCATTAGCATAATACTCATATGGGTGTTGCACATTTTGATGATATGCCAATTTAGTGATAGTTTGTATTTGAATGTTATCTATTTTAGACACATAGTTTTTATTCATGGATATTCGATTTATTTCGGAAATAAAATATTCAGTTTAGTTCCACATTGATTAAAGTTTATGGTAGATCTCATTAAACAATAGGGTAGAACCAATTGAAAATATGCATGTTTGGATCATATTACATGTAATTTTCATGCTATACATCCACACTTGATCTATGTCATTTGATTGTATTGATATACATGACCATTGAGGATTTAGTTATGATATTTGTAACGAAAGCCACTTTGATCCTATATTGAATCAATGAACGAGATTGTTTGGAGATGACTTTGATTATGATAGCAAAAGTTTTGACGTCATAATGTTATACACATTTATAAGGTAACATATGTGGTTCAACTGGGAGATTGTTGAGTTTCTTAATTGTCATGTGGACCTATATATGTAATTAATTGTGAATAAATCTATCTTAAAGTTGAGCTTAATTATAGCGATATAATAAAGAATTAAATTGTTGGTGTTAGGAAATCTAAATAAAGTGTAGACCGGATCATATGTGTAGAAATCGGATCCATTAGGGTTGTATTTGATGATGTATCAAATACATATGAAAATTATAAAAAGGGTTATGGTCCACAATTCATGTGCAACTTCTCATTCTTTGTGTCATTCTATCAACACAAGAAAACATGAGAAAGCATATTGAATAGGAATATCCAAAACCCACAATTAAGAACAATAATTAAAAAAAAAAAAGAATCAAGAAGTAGAATTTGAGCAACTAAATCAAACAAGACAATCAAGATTGTGGAGCTAGATGCCAAAATCAAAACCAAGAACTCAAGAACCAATAATTAAAATTCAAGACCCCCAAAAAATTTAGATATGTTCCTCATTATTAATTTTCTTGATGATTTGACATGAAAAATTCTGACAATAAACTAATTAAGTTTTTAAGTTTTAAAATTTAAAGTTTCATAAAGTTTTAACATGTAGTCCCAATATCACTTGAATATGAAGTATTGGGTAACTACATTAGCTAATTATTTCATTGGAATTTGGATAAAATTATAGTCTATAACATTTAATATGAATAATAATGAAGATTTTGGGGATAAAGAGGATGAGGATTGTGAGAGGAGTACGTGCATCCTTAAAAGTGTGTAATGAGCTCTAGAGAAAATTAAAAGAGGTGAAAGTACTAGAATAATGATTACATCACTGTAGTCCACTTAATTCTCAAATTGTCGTTCTTTGTCATTACTCAAATGAAGAAATGATCAATCTTAACATGTTAAATAATGTGTTCCTTATGTGTCATATAATTATATAAGTCATATTTTTATTTATTATATTTTTAGATTATTATGTTCAAAAATTATTTAATTTGCCATATAATTATTGTGTATAAACACTATCTTAAAGTTAAACCCAAAATTAAAGTGATCTAATAAAGAATTAAGTAATTGAGTTTTGGACATCTAAATAAAGTGTTGACCGAGTTATATGTGTAAACATTAGATTCTTTTCAAAATATATTTCAAGATGGGCGAAATACGTATGAAAATTATTTATAGAATTATTGTACTCAATTCATATATAATTCTCATTCTTTGTGTCATCCTATCAATATAAAAATTTAGAGAGAAAATATATTGAAAAAGAAAATCTAAAAATCCACAATCAAGAATTGCAATCTAGAATCAAGATCAATTAATCAAGAATCAAGAAATTTTTTTGAAACAATTAAACTGAAAAACAAGGCAATCAAGATTAAAAGTGAGAAGATAAATCAAGAGTAGATTGCAAGTTAATCTTCAAGACAAAGGATTAAAGTTTCCAAGATTCATTATTAAAGATAAAAATCAATTTAACAAGTGGTATCAGAGCCAATCTATTTTAAAACATTGTGATTAAATGAAGAATTTTAGGGTTGGAATTCATAATTAGGTTTTTAAAAATTTGGGATGTGAATTTCAAATCTAGATTTAAAAAATATAGATTTTTAGGGATTTTTTCAGAATTACAATAGCACCCGGTGCCAGGCGATGGTGTGCGCCCAAATCTTGGACGTTGCAGCGCTTGCCTGTTTACTGTTGTTTTTTTTTAAGTTAAAAAAATAAAAATAAAAATAAAAGAAAAAGGAATTAACAATTAGATTTAAATCTTGGTATTCAAATATTTCTTTTGGATTACTAATTTTTCTAAATAAATTAGTTGAAATAACATATTACTAAACTAACATCTATTGTCTAGATTAATTTATTTACATTATTAGGAAGGTTGTGTGTGTTTGTAATTCAAGCGGATATTCATTGGCCCAAAAGAAGGTAAATGTTTGGCCTAATTACATGCACACATGGTAATATGTGACAATTGTAAGGTTTAAGTGAACAATAAATCGGTCCGAAAATATGTTTATTGTTTGACTTAGTTTATTGTCAATATTTGATTACTATATCAAGAGTACCACTTACAAACTGGTATTTCTGTTCAAAGACTAAATATCGATGTTGTGCCATGTCTCTTGTGATGAGATTTACTATTATTTGAATTAATTAATTGTTTAATACTAATTCTAATGTGAACATATTTCTTTTGCTTTGTTCTCTATTCAGTTAACTCTTTTGCTTCTACAATATTTACAAATATCAACTCTATTCTTGTACTAAATGGAACCAACTTTAAGGAATGGAAAGAGATGATCGTTCTTGGTTGAACAATCCGTTGCACTTACGAATAGAAGTTCCACGGTTGAAAATGGGACTTTGATTAGTGGGATCATTTAAATCGCATGAGTGTTATAATCATGAAGCGTGTTATTCCAGAATCATTCAGGGGTGTTGTATCCGATAAGGTAACTACCGTCAAGGAATTTCTTGATGAAATTGAGAAACGCTTTGCCAAAAATAATAAGGCCGAAAATGCTTTTGACAAACTTAGTTTCACTAAGGTATAAAGACAAATGAAATATTCGGAAGTACGTCATCAAGATGTCTCATATTTTTCAAAACTGAAGACACTAAAGGTTGAGTTTTTTAATGATTTGCTCGTGCATTTGGTTTTAACTTCTCTTTCTGCACAATACAATTATTCAAGGTCAGTTATAATTGTCAAAAGGAGAAGTGGTCTAAATGAACTTATTTCATACTGTGTGCAAGAAAAAGAAAGGTTGAAAAAGAAGTGTTCACTTGGCTAGTACCTCTAAGGATAAGTTCAAGAAAAGAAAGAATAAGAAAGCTGCACCCGATCCAGCTCAAAACAAACAACAAAAGTCTGAAAATGATGAATTATCCTGATGTTACTTTTGTGGAATCCTTGGACACTAGAAAAGAGATTGTACTAAATACCTCGATTGATGTGTAAAGAAAAGTGTTTCTCACTTTAGTTCGTTCTGAGGTTAATTTAGTTTCTGTTCCTAGACATACATAATGAATTGATTCCGGTACCACTACTAATATAAGTGTATCTATACAAGGTTGCCTGAACAGCTGGAAGTCAAATGATGCTGAAAAATTCATTTATGCAGGCGATGGTAAATAAGTTGAAGAGAGGCTATAGGAAATTTTAGATTATTATTAAAGACAGTTTTAATTTGGATTTGAAAGAGACTTTTGTGGTACCGTCTTGGTTTCTATTTCTATTTTGGACAAATCCGGTTATTTTTGTTCATTTGAATATAATAAATTTAGTCTTTTCTTGTTCAAATCTTGTGGCTACCGGTTCTTTATATGAATATGATAATCTATACTTCCTTAATTCAATTGCCTCTTATAATGAAACCTTGCAAGTGAATTCACGAGGTATTAAATGTAAATTAACCAATGAGAATTTCGCTTCATTATAGTACAAGCGTTTAGGTCACATTTCTCGAAAGAGAATTGAAAAATTTGTGTCAGAAGGAATTCTTGATCCCCTTAATTTTTTAGACTTAAGTGTTTGTGTAAATTTCATTAAGAGGAAACAAAAAAACATAAGAAGATTAAGTGCCTAAGGATTTCAGATGTCTTGAAACTAATTCATACGGATATTTGTGGGACATTCCCTTCGATTTTTTGAAATGGCCAACAGTCATTTATTATGTTCATAGATGATTATTCCCATTGTGGTTACATGTATCTCATTCATGAGAAATCTCAATCACTGAATGTGTTCAAAGCTTATAAGGTCGAAGGTGAAAATGAACTTAACTGTACTGGTAAATACTATGACAAGTATGAAGGATTAGGAGAACTTGTTAAATTTCTAGATAAATGTGGAATCGTCCCACGTATACCATGCCAATTCTCCTAGCATGAATAGTGTTGCCGAATGACGAAACATGACACTTAAGGATATGATAAAGAGTATGATTAGTCATTTCACCTTACCAGAATCTCTCTAGGGAAAAGTGTTAAAAATTGTAGCTTATATTCTCAATAGAGTTCCAAACAAAGCAACTATCAAACCCCCTTATGAATTTTGGGCAGACAAAAATCCTAGTTTGAAGTAGTTACACATTTTTGGTTTTCCACTTGAGGTAAGGCCTTATAGGTCATTGAAAAAGAAACTGGATTTTAGAACGGTTAGTTGCTATTTTATTGGATACTCTGAGAGGTTATAGGGTTAGAAATCTTATGATCCTACTACCCATCAATTTTTGAAACAGAAAATGCCCGGTTCTTTGAGGATGTGAAGCTTGTGGGGGAGATAAGGTTAGAGATTTTGTATTTAAGGAGGAATATATAAATATCTCTCATATTACAATCAACAATGATCAGGATCAGAGACTATTCTTGTTTCAGATCTTGTTCAAGAAGGAAATTCGGATCAAGACAATATTCTAGAATCCCCTATAAGCAATCAAGAGATTGTTCCAGAAGAACAAACTCAATAATCTAAAGAACAAATGTCATTAAAGAGATCCACTAGAGAAAGGAGAAATGCAATTCCAGATGAATTTATAGTATTTCTCCAAGAACACGAGGATGTCATTGGATTGATGGAAGAAGATCCCATCGACTTTCATCAAGTAATGCGAAGGAATAATTCTCAAAAGCGGATTGATGCCTTGAATGAGAAAATATAGTCCATGAAAGACAATGACATTTGGTAACTTGTCCGATTGACTGAAGGTACGAAACCCATTTGTTGCAAATGATTATTTAAAACTAAGAGGGATTCGAACGGTAATGTGGAAAGATATAATGTTCGTTTTATTGCAAATGACTTTACTCAAAGGGAAGTCATCAATTACAAATAGACCCTCTCTCCAATTTCAAGAAAGACTTTTTCAGGATTATAATGGCACTTGTAGCACGTTTTGATCTTGAACTATATCAAATGGATGTAAAGATGGTGTTTCTCAATGGTAACATTGATGAGATTTATATATGGTGCAATCGGAAAATTTCGTATCAGGAAATAAAAAAAAAATGGTTTGCAAATTAAAGAAATCAACCTATGGGTTTAAGCATGCTCCTTATAAATGGTATCACATGTTTCATCAAATAATCATCTCGTTTGGTTTTGACATGAATGTGGTTAATGATTGTGCATACCACACGTTTAGTAGGAGTAAGTATATTTTCCTGGTATTATATATCGATGATATAGTGCTCGCCTTCAATGATATGAGTTTATTGCACGAAACCAAGAGATTTGTATAAAAGAATTTCAAGATGAAAGATTTGGGCGACGTCTCTTTCGTATTAGGGATTTAGATATATCGGGACCGTTCTCAAGATATTCTAAATTATCACAAAAGAGCTATATCGATACAGAACTTAAGAGATTTGAGATGTAAGATTGGAAACCAGATGATACTTTTGTTGCTAATAGAGACAAGTTTAATCTCAATAAATACCCCAAGAATGACCTTGAAGTAAAGGAGATGAAGCAAATTCCATATTCTTCAAGCTCAAGTATGCATACATCCGGACATGACATTCATTGTTAGAATGTTAGGGAGATATTTAAGTAATCTTGTGATGGATCGTTGGAAGAGAGCCAATCGGGTTATGCGGTATTTACAAATAACAAAAGATTAAATGCTCACATACAAGAAATCAGACCAATTGGAGATCATAAGTTAATATAGATTTTGCTGAATGTCAAGATGGTATGATATCCACATCTAGCTATATCTTCATGCTAGCTAGAGGAGTTATATCCTAGAAAAGTGCCGACCATGTCAGCAGAGTTTGTAGCTTGTTTTGAGGCATTCGATCAAGAAATATGAATGCAAAATTTTGTCATTGGGTTGCAAATTATACATAGAACTGATAGAAGTAAAAGACCACTTAGCTTATTTTGTGACAATTAGTCATCATTCTTGTATTCAATAACAATATTAGTTCAACGAAGTCTAAATTTATAGACATTAAATTCTTAATTAAATAAAGAGTTCAAAGTGGTTAGATTATTATAAAACATATTTGGACAAATTCCATGATAGCAAATTCATTTACTAAAGATCTACCACCCAAGATCTTTCATGAGCACATTGCATACATGAGCGTTGTACATTTTGATGATATGCCAGTTTAGTAGGAGTTTGTAATTTTGGATATTGTCTTTTTGACAAATAATTTTTTGGTTCTGCACATTCAAGTTTATTTCAATAATAAAGTATACACTTCAGTTTTCACTATTATTAAAGTTTTTGGTTTGATCTCATTAAAGTACAAAGATATTAAAGAATAAAGTAGGACCATTTGGAAATATGCGTGTTTGGATCATATTGCATGTAATTTTTATACTACACATCCATATTTGACCTATGCCATTTGATTGTGTTAATATATGTGATCATTAAGGGTTTAGTTATGATACTTGTAACGAAAATCGCTTTAATCTTATAAGACATAATTTATGGACGAGATTATTCAGAGATGGTTTTTGTTATGGTAGTAAAAATATTGATTTCACAAGATTATACACATTTATAAGGTAACACATGTGGCCCAAGTGGGAAATTGTTGAGAAATTATTTAATTTACCATATGAGCCTACATATATAATTAAGGGAAAATTGTAGCAATACCAAATCTTTCAACTTTTTACAGATTTTGCCCAAACCTTTGATTTGTGCTACACACGATACCAAATCTTCAAAAAATTCGCAGCTCAAGTCTGACTAGATGAAAATCGTTAGTTTGACTGTTAATTGACTCCAAAAAATTATTTTGACCAAATCAACAAAGGGCAAAATGGTAACTTCATAATTTAACATAAAAAAAAGGAAATAAAAAAGGTAACATTATTCACCTTTTACACAAACCACCCCCACCCTCGCCCTCGCCCTCAAACGCCATTGGCCACCACTGCTGACCACCACTTTCCATCACCAATTGTGGAATCACCTCCCAAACACCACTACGCCATTGCCATTGTAGAACAGTACAGACAATTGAAAAAAATGCAGTTTGCGTCCTTTCTTGAATCAACTCAACTATCAGTGCATTTGAAACCACAGCAAACACACAACCAGAAGATTAACACAATCAATTATAAAATCCCCAAACAATCTATGGTTGTGGTTTCCAATCAATTCACCGGAGTACATTAAATTTTTAAAAAAAGCTGCTGCTGTTCATCTTCTTCACGTCGAATCAAAATTCATCGTCTCTTCCTTCATTTGCACATCCTCAACAAACCCCACAAAGGCGGTGACCACGGTGACTTCTTCATCATCAGTTTAGTTGACAACTGAAGGACCAGTCCTCACCATCATCAACAAACGCACTCGCTCCCTCCGCAAGAAGCAGAATCATATACTCCAGATGGAAGCGTCCCTCTCCCAGGGCAAAACCCTAACCAAGGAGCAAGAAGAAACTCTTAAATCCGAACCCGTCGTCCTCACCGGAATCGATGAGCTCGAAAAGCTCCGTTAGCCCCTCGCCGATGCTGTGGCTCAGAAAATTGCTATCGCTTTTTATAAAATGGAATTTGAAGCCCCAATAAAGCAAACCCCAAAGCCCTAGGTAGTGGAACTGTTAAACAATTCAAAGAAAAGAAAAAGAAAAAAGGGTGGCTAGGGTTTCATTAATTCTGCATAATGAAGAGTGAATACAAAATCTAAATATAAAGAGACTATATATAGTCTAAAATAAAGGAAACTAAAAGACTATTTTACCCTTAATAAACAATAAAACAAAATAAGATTATATTTGTTAACATCCCCCCTCAAACTCAAGATGTTTAGCATCTTAAGTTTGCAAGAAACCAAAAACGATGAACCGAACTGAACCGAATGAACACTCATGTTTGCAAGCAGCCAACACAACCACACAATCTCAACAAATCCAAACGGATGCAAATTTCAAATCCAAATATACCGAACCAAA
>CAIGRF010154808.1:22952-39552 GCA_903798235.1 Fraxinus ornus
TATGACTCACAACCGATTCTCCTTATATGGGAACGACCACAAGAAGATAAAGAACGAACATTTATCTAGTTGTCAAAACTATAGAAATATAATATAAAATATAGATGGATTAAAACTTAAGTTACAACAAAAATGTAGAATTTATCAATTTGTCATAAACTTATGACTCAAAAACTCAATATCCAAGCTATAAAGTCGGCTTTGATAGGCTTATAATTATCTAATCATAGCCATGATAACAGTTAAAGATCCACCAGCTCCTTACATCCACCCTTCTTCAAACCTCCTCATAGGGAAACATCAATAGGGTGTTTATCCACTCTTTAACTTTACGAGCCATTTAGTTTTGACTTTTCATGCACTCTAAAATTGAAAGAGAACTCTTACAAGTAGAATTTGTTATCTAAGAAAAGGAGCCCAACGCATGAATTTTGAGGGTATGTGACTAACTTATGTTCCAATCGACATTGAAGGATTGAGAAGTAATAGGGTGGGAAAGATGGATTTCAAAACGGTCGGATAACGAACTTTCACTTCTTTGATTGAAAAGCATGACTTGGAGCGAGCATTCAATCTTAGTGAGAGAATAGACTTGACGCAGAGGGACTTTAAACGTGATTAATAAAATGACTTTTGACTATTTTTTATAATAGGAACGAGAGGATTTATAATTGGGTTAATTTCACAAACGGTCACTGAACTTATCTAAAAATCATAACGGTCATTTAGTGACCGTTTGTGAAACATATTAAAACTTCAGTGACCGTTTGTGAAAGCACATGAAACTTCAACGACCGTTTCTGCAAGTTTTAAACTTTAGTGACTGTTTTATAATTTTTATGTAATTTCAATGACCGTTTGTGAAATTAACCCATTTATAATTTGAATCAATATTTTACTTCTATAATTATTTAAGCTTTTTGTAAGTAAAAAACATTTATATTAGGTTCATTAATTAAACTTAAAAAGTGTCATCAAATTAAGTCTGGTAGGTTACGCGTCATTACCACAAATGTGCTCATATTCCACGGAAATGTAGTTCACAAATGGACCATTTAATTGCCAAAAGAGCCTCTATCAATGGGAAAAGAATAAAAGATTCAAGCTCTAGAATATAAATTAATGTAGAGGCTCTGTTATATATACTGGCTCGATAATTTAATTGATTCTATTTCTCATTTTAGAATATTAGATGGATGGAACCCATCAGAGACCAATTTTAAATTTGACTGTTAATTCACTGGACATCAATGTCAGCTACATCGATTGAAAATCTTTTTGCCTAAATTCCACATAGAATACAATCCATAGAATGTAATGAAAATGTTTTTACTTCTACTACCCGGTCAAAGTTTCAATAACATTCAAGAATTACTACTTATTATCATCCATACATTTTATTTTTCTTAAAAAGTTACTAATGGTCAATCTTTTAACTAAAATAAATAAATAAAAGAAAAACACTCATAAAACCGAGTAAAATTTGCAAAGAATTCGCAAAGGCTAATGCTAATCTTATTTTGTAGTGATGCATATTGATATTTTTCATTTTAATGATAAAAGAAATGCAAAAGGATTGATTTTTTAATTTCATTCTTTGTACATGCACATGTAAGAATGATGTCATGGATGATCACTTTTACATGGACTAATGTGAGCCTTCATGTCATTTGTCATGAAGACTTTAAGGTAGATTCAATGAGAAGACTTTGAAATTTTTTGAAGCTTAGCTATAATTATTAACTTGACAAATAAATAAATAAACAACAACTTTTTAACTTATATGTAAGTAATTAACACTAAATAAATAAAAAAATTAGGCTTTCTTTGAGTCTCTTAAATCCCTTGTTAATTAAACAATTTGAAATTAGGCCCCTGTTTGGTACACATTATGAGTTCAAGAACGTATTTTTTGTTTGATGTAATGTGGAATATGTGGTTGAAAAAGGAAGAAAAGTTATTGATGTGATGGAAAATATTATTTTATTGAAAAATGTGTGGTTGAAAATGAGTAAAAGAATGAAAGTGAAAATTTTAATACGTACCAAACATGAGCATAATTATTTATATTAAGGTTTTGTTTGGTACGAATTAAAATCAAATTTTAATTTAAGTCAAAGTCAAAGTCAAACAATTAATATTAACCATATCTTTCATGAGTCCTACAACTTTTCAACCACACATTTCAATTTTTATTTTTTTTTTATTTATTTTTTTTTTTATCACAATCTATTAAAAATTTAATTTTAATTTCCACCAAACACCCTCTAATTAGCCTAACTAAGTTTTATTCAAACCACACAATCTCTATAAAAGAGAATCTATAGTATGGATATACATACAAAGAAAAGTTATATAACCAGTAAAGCAATAACAATAGATAAGTGCATCTTGAATATGCGCTTTATTAGATTTCTTTCTCTATTTTCGATAGTCGAACCACTTTTTAAGGTATTCAGTACATTTTTTATCTTCAAAAGTAAAATAATGAGTAAATTTAATTCTCCAATCTTTTATTATTTCACTAATATAAATTTTCTTTACACATATTTGACTTGGACAAGTTTATAAATTAAGTCAACTTGACATGATATTAGGTCCAGTCTTGAATTATTCGAACATCGTTCATGATTAGGGAAGAAGTACAAAAAATTGAATATAATTAGGTTTTTTTTTGCTTTTAACAATTCAATTCGACAAGAGTGGGAAGAAGATCGAAAGATAATTATCTAGCAATAACAAAATCAACGACGAGTTTTGTATTATACATGGTTTATCTTTCAAGAAATGTTAAGTGTACAAAGAAAATACAAAGAGTACATAATAATTATTTGAATTATTTATAACCAAACAAGATCTCATGTGTGCATGGAAAATCTCCTAAAATTATAAGTAATTAATCGGGCAGAAGGTTCAATGTATGTGCTTAATTCTTTTCTGTTCACGTGGCAACAACTACAGCAGATCATTACAACATTATTATTTGCCAACTTTTATAAAAATTGTGCCTCTCAAGGTGATTAATTTGCATATTAAATCTGGGAATATTTCATAGAGATAAACTTGCTTGCTTTCTTTTTTATTGATCTCAAATTATATGTCAGTTTTTTTTTTTTTTTTTATAGTATAATTAATTTCTTAATTTTCAATGTGTCTATATTTAGCACCCTGTTTGATATGGATTAAAATCAGATTTTTAGTAGATTTTGATAAAAAATTGATGAAATGTATGGTTGAAAAGTTGTGGGTCTCATGAAATGTGTGATTAAAATTAATTATTAATTTTGACCTATATTAAAATCTAGATTTTTAATCCAGACCAAACATGGGTTTAATCTCTTGTTATCAACAAATATGAACTATCATTATCAATGTACGTGTATATTAAAAAAGGTAAGTACAATTTATAGTTTCAATTATATTAATTAAAAGTTCTTAATCTTGGAAGCAATCATATCTTTGTGGATCGGATGGGGGTAAAACAAACTTTGAATTTAATTTCATGTGCAAAATAATTAACCAAAATGCAAATAAAAATATTAATTTTTAGTATTTATTATAGGCTTTATTTTGATTTATTAAAAATAAAAACAATATTATCAGTTAGAATGTCATTCTACACAAAGCAAAAAAATAAATAAATAAAGGGCTAACTTTAGGGGGAAAAAAAAAAGAAAGTCAAAATTCTCATCTTTTGACTTTGCTTCTTTTCAAAGTGTACAGCTTTACGACTTTATTCCCCCATTTAGGTTTTGCATTTTGTGTCCCACTTTGGGATATACTAAAAGATCAATTATTTAGAGTCCTCAAGGTTAAAATGATAATTATGAGAGAGTCAACAATTTTTTAGAATTTTTATTCTATTACTAAGACGTGAATGCCTAGCAGTCTAGGTAGCAACAAAATTTTGAGATAAAAAATTAAATTATTTTTCTCTTTAATTTGGTTCATTTTTCTTGAATTTCGATTTTCGATATGATTAGCTCTCTTTGCATAATTAAGTGCGTGTTCGGTGGTGCTTAATATTCAATTAAAATTGAAAATATAATCGTTATTAGGTTTCACTCGTCTAATAAAAGTCAACAATAATTGTTAATTTTTCAATTTTAATCCGATTTTAATCTCTACCAAACACGCTATAAGTATAATACAAAAATAATTAAAAAGAAAAAGTAGTATACATAGATTCATTAAAAAGAGTAAGTGATTAATATATGTCATATAAAATGACTTAAGGTAATTGCTGACTATTAATAACATTATTTTTAAAGAAAATATGTTCTTATTAGTAAAAGTTGATAATGTTGCACCTTCCCAAAAAAAAAGAAAAAAAAAAGCACTTCATTTGCAACAATATTTTTTTTTTAATTATGAGTGCTAAAAATATAATAATT
Source organism: Fraxinus ornus (assembly GCA_903798235.1). Taxonomy (NCBI): domain Eukaryota; kingdom Viridiplantae; phylum Streptophyta; class Magnoliopsida; order Lamiales; family Oleaceae; genus Fraxinus; species Fraxinus ornus. Next base: position 27,347 of record CAIGRF010154808.1, read on the forward strand.
TCCATTTCCTCCAATAAGAATATATGGTCCCAAACTCAAAATCTTGGTTAATCGAACTCGCACCCACTATACACATACAACTCGTCTGTTAGGTGGTGTTTCCCAAAAGGATCGAGAGATTTTTTAGACTTGGTACAAAGTGGATATTGAGGACTGACGGTGCTTTTAACCAGTTATAGCAGCAGCAACAAAAGGCCACAATGAAAATGCACATCATTTAACTTCAAAAGTTTATTTTACCTTTTTTTTTTTTTGGCCTTTTTTACGTTTTAAATTATATAAAAGGAAAATTATTAGGACCTTTTTGACAAGTTCGATTAAAAAAACCATTAGAATTGATAAATTGTAAATCATTTCTCTTTTCAATTGTTTTCAAGTTTACATAAAAGTTTAGGTATGGCAGATGTATACGTTGATGTCAAAAAGATGGTACTGTAATGTATTTATTGCTGGAAGTAAAATAAATTAAGCACCTAAGACCATATCTAATCTTGCATCAAAACTTGAGGTAAGTTTTGTACCATTTTGCACCAAATCTTGTACAAAACTAAAAATCATCTTTAACTCATTACATCAAAAGCTGCATCAAATATACAATGTTTTATTATTTTCTTCATTTTCTTCATTCTTAATGATTTATTTATCTAAAAAATTATTTATTTATTTAATTTACTGCTACATAAATTACTAAATAAATAATTATATTTCATTAACGAAAATATTGAATACATTAACAAATTTAAAAATTTTAGTAGAATTAATAATAATAATAATTTGTTATATAACAAAAAATGACACAAATACACTAAACAAAAATTTCGTTCAACATATAAAAGAGTGGCAAAAATGACATTAACCATTTTGGTGCAAAATGGTGCAAGTGAATAGTGTTGCACAAAATAAAAGCTCATTTGCACCTTTTTTTCACCATTTTGATGGGATTTCATCAAATTTATGGTACAAAAAAAAAAAATGGTGAAATGGTGCAAGGGTTGGAGATGTCCTAATTGACCTCAATTTTTTTAAATAGATTTTATAAAAACTAATTTTTTAAGAATATGAAATTAAAAAATAGTAAAAAATTTTAAATTTATGTGTAAAATTATTTTATTGAGAGAATGCGTGATTGAAAATAAATTTATGAAAACTTAAAACACGGATTTGGACCTTGTTTGATTCCTTTTTTTTCAAAATGCATTTCCTTCTCTTCTTTTCAACCACACATTATTCAATAAAATAATATTACACGCAATCCAAAAACTTCTCTCTCATTTTTGACATATTCTCTATCAATATATTATTCCATTCTACACTAAAAATAGGGCTCAACCATGCCCTTAATTTATTTATGGGATAATTGCAGCAAGTCCTAAACCTTTGAAACATTAACAGACTTTTCCCAAATTTTTGATTTGTTACAGCCGTCATTCCTAACATTTCCAAATGTTGCAGATGAAGCTATTTTGGACAGTTTTAATATATAATTCTGTCAGTTGACAAAAAATTTAACTTTAACCACATTTTTAATATTCTAAAAAAAGGTAAAAAGTAACTTTCCATTTATCACATTAAATAAAAAAAATAAGGAATAAAACACACACACACATCAGTGGGTCTGCCGACGGTGTGGGAATTGGTTTGAGTTTTTGGCTTACGTGCAGAGTATTTACGTAAAAAAAAGAGAGTGGAAATATTGGTTGTCAACATCGACTGAGTTTTGTGCTCGTTTTTAACATTCGCTGAATTTTGTGCTCATTTATTATTATTATTATTTTCGTTGCATTCGTTGTGCATCCTGTGAAATTTTTCGAACATACTATTGAGTTTTGTGCTCATTTTTCATATTCATTTTCGTTGCATTCGCTGAGTTTTGTGCTTGTTTTTTATTTTCATTTTCGTTACATTCTTCGTACATCCTATGAGATTTTTCGAACATACTCCATTCCCCTTATGTTCTACATACTAGTAAGACACGCCCCCCGAGGTATAGTTCAGTGGTGCAAAGGACAGGAGTGAGGTAGTCTCAGATGAGCTGGTAGTCACAGTGTGAGAGTTCGATTCCCGCATCTAATAATGTTTGGAATTGGACTCTTTGTGGGCATCAATATGACAACTCTTTTACCCTGACCCGCTGAGGCACATCCCGCGATTTACTTCCTCCACGATGCTCTAGGGGTGGGATGGTGTGGGACTCTCAAGGTTGGGGTTCAACCTTTTACATACCAGTAAGACACATCATTTCACATCACAACTACTGAACCCCAAATCCTTATTTTTGCTTTTAACAATTCTCTTTTCACCCCACCCCACCCCACCCCACCTAAAACCATAAGAATTAAAACCAGGTTTTTAATAGATTTTGATATAAGTTGATGAAATGTGTAGTTAAAAAATTGTGGAACCCATGAAATATGTAGTTAAAATTAATTCGTTACCACTATTTGCATATAATAGCCAAGTTCAAGATATGTATTATGCTATTCTTTATTATATACATTATAATAGTCAATTAAATTAATATTTTCTTGTACTATAATTCAATGCCAAGTTGGAAAATTTTGAGATATTTGGACAAAAAATCTAGTCAGATCTTATTGCGGGTTTGTGGATTTTGGTGGGTCTAATCTCAATACAAAGCTCATCACTTTTCTCTCATTATACATAAAACAAACAAGACCACCATAGGAAAAAAGAACCCAACTTTTTTTCAGCTTTTTTCTTCACAGTTTCTTCTTTCTCCATAAGAATTGACAATGGGCATGGCAGGAGAAGAAGTCACACAGTTTCATGTTTTAGCTGTTGATGATAGTTTGATTGACAGAAAGCTCATTGAGAGGCTTCTTCAAACATCTTCTTTTCAAGGTACTTTACTTTCTTGATTAGTATAAACACAAAAATACAGGGAAAAGTGAATTTTTTTTTTCAATCTTTTTGAATATGATTTTGATCCAATGAGCATATTTTTTTCATAATATTTTGCATTTGCCCATGACAGTTACTACAGTTGATTCTGGTAGCAAAGCTTTAGAATTTCTTGGTTGGGAAGAAGATGACAGAAACAACCCAAATGAGACTTCTGTTTCTCCCAAAAATAATCAGGTAATTTTAGTTCTTTCTTTTCATTTTGCCTTCTTGTTTTTCTTGGACTTTTCAAGAATATTTATGTCCTGTGTGTGTTAAGGGGTATGAAAATGGTAATTATTAATGAACATGTAAGGTTTAGACTCATTCTTAGGGTGGAGCAAATTTGTTCTTGTTTTTGATTAGTTAAGAGCTCAACTGGAGCTCCTATTTATTTTGTTATTAACAAACATGAAATTCCGAGCATAAAAAGCTCATACAAGNATGCTCTAGGGGTAGGGCGGGACGGGACGGGACGGGGTTCAACCTTTTACATACCAGTAAGACACATCATTTCACATCACAACTAGTGAACCCCAAATCCTTATTTTTGCTTTTAACAATTCTCTTTTCACCCCACCCCACCTAAAACCATAAGAATTAAAACCAGGTTTTTAATAGATTTTGATATAAGTTGATGAAATGTGTAGTTAAAAAATTGTGGAACCCATGAAATATGTAGTTAAAATTAATTCGTTACCACTATTTGCATATAATAGCCAAGTTCAAGATATGTATTATGCTATTCTTTATTATATACATCATGGTAGTCAATTAAATTAATATTTTCTTGTACTATAATTCAATGCCAAGTTGGAAAATTTTGAGATATTTGGACAAAAAATCTAGTCAGATCTTATTGCGGGTTTGTGGATTTTGGTGGGTCTAATCTCAATACAAAGCTCATCACTTTTCTCTCATTATACATAAAACAAACAAGACCACCATAGGAAAAAAGAACCCAACTTTTTTTCAGCTTTTTTCTTCACAGTTTCTTCTTTCTCCATAAGAATTGACAATGGGCATGGCAGGAGAAGAAGTCACACAGTTTCATGTTTTAGCTGTTGATGATAGTTTGATTGACAGAAAGCTCATTGAGAGGCTTCTTCAAACATCTTCTTTTCAAGGTACTTTACTTTCTTGATTAGTATAAACACAAAAATACAGGGAAAAGTGAATTTTTTTTTTCAATCTTTTTGAATATGATTTTGATCCAATGAGCATATTTTTTTCATAATATTTTGCATTTGCCCATGACAGTTACTACAGTTGATTCTGGTAGCAAAGCTTTAGAATTTCTTGGTTGGGAAGAAGATGACAGAAACAACCCAAATGAGACTTCTGTTTCTCCCAAAAATAATCAGGTAATTTTAGTTCTTTCTTTTCATTTTGCCTTCTTGTTTTTCTTGGACTTTTCAAGAATATTTATGTCCTGTGTGTGTTAAGGGGTATGAAAATGGTAATTATTAATGAACATGTAAGGTTTAGACTCATTCTTAGGGTGGAGCAAATTTGTTCTTGTTTTTGATTAGTTAAGAGCTCAACTGGAGCTCCTATTTATTTTGTTATTAACAAACATGAAATTCCGAGCATAAAAAGCTCAAACGAGCAATTTGATCGGTCGCAAAGCTCGAACGAGCAGTCGAGTTATATTACAAAGACTCAATACTGTGTTTCCTGAAAATTCCATTTGTTTTCTGGTTGTTACAGGATGTGGAAGTAAATCTTGTTATTACAGACTATTGTATGCCAGGAATGACAGGCTATGATTTGCTCAAGAAAATGAAGGTATTTTTCTTGATTCCTTCCTTTCTTCTTTATTTCTGCTCATCATTTATATACCAACATAGATTAATTTTCTTTTCTGGAAAATATTTCCCTGCCAAATTTGAATTTTCCTAATCCAGGCTGTATTTTGTGGATTGATGTGAACCCAAAAAAGTTAGCCCACATGGGTCCTTTTCTTGCCTTTTGTTTGAGATCAATGAGAATCTTTGCCAAATCTTTCCCACACCTGATTTGTGTAATCCCATATATATTGAAAGAACATTTTAGCCCAACCAATTTTTTCACACTGCTAAAGATTACAATAAAAGGTATTAGATAGTATTAAAGAAGAAACGATGTACACGAGTCCACAGCGACATACTAAGAGGATGCTGCGAAAAGATGCCCATTTTAAGGAGATTTTAATCACTTCCAAACACGCTCTTGGCATTTTTTGTTACCTCAATTTATAGTATTAATTGAACAATAAAAAGGACTAAAACTTTGTCCATAGTGCTTTTAGTTTTGTCCAGCAACAAAAATGGCACCTGACAAGCTTCAGTTAACATGTGGGCTTTCTTGTTTTTGACAGGAATCTTCATCCTTGAGAAACATACCAGTTGTTATTATGTCCTCTGAGAATGTTCCCTCAAGGATCAATAGGTAAGAATTTTTACATTTTACACAAGCCCGTGTATCATGTGTTAAACCACGCCTCGTCTAGAAATTATATCGAGACTAGATTATTAAACCATCTCGTCTAAAAGCACGATTTGGTGGGCTAATATTTGTCGATGGAATATAATGACAGATGCTTAGAGGAAGGAGCGGAAGAATTTTTGCTAAAGCCAGTGAAGAAATCAGATGTAAACAAGCTTAAGCAGTACATGATTAGAAGCAAATGCAATGATTTTGAAAAGCCTGAAAAAAAGGAAGAAAAGCAAGAAGAATCAGCAACAGCAACAGCAACAGCAACAGCACAAGAAGCATCTGAAAATAATCAATTACAGACAGCACAATCCAATAACAAGTGGAAATCCATTGATGAAAGCCTTTCTGTAGACAGAACAATGCCCCAACTTAGTGGCCTTACTGTATTGTCCAGTTAATCATTGTAATTTATTAATATTCTTTTTATTTTTTCCAATTTAAAATGTTTCTTCAACTTTTGGGTTCTTCTCTTGTTTTTCTTTTTAGTTAGGGTGAGTATAAAATTTACAAACACGTACGGAGAGGCAATAGAAGAGAAGGAGAGCGTTCATCGCATTATGATGAGATGAATTATCCGTACAAATTATTTACACATAAGATTGATCAAATTTTGTGTTACTGATAATGTTTGTCACCATGAACGTAAATGTTACGATCCTGAATGTTCATGACCTCATCTCCATGTACGATTTGTTGTCCCTGTTATTTCTAGACTCTAGGTGTTCAAATTCAAGCGAAGGACAACATATTTAGACTCTTATTTTTATTTCATATATTTTGTTGATATCAAATTTTGTACCTCTAACGTGGTCAACAGATCCTAAGGCCTCTTGCATCAATATAAGCGATTCCTACACACTTGGACAAACAGTTAGCCGCACATGACTTCCTCCGATGGTGGTGGACTTTGCATATCGCACTCCTACAATCAAATCAGTTGTAGTAGTGAATATGAGTGTCGGAGGTATTTTAGATGCGAGCCTCCAACGTAAAAAATGGGGGGTAGACTTTGGGGAGATGTCGTGATAACAACAGTAAATATATCAAAGTTATAGTTTGAGGGTCTAAACTTGCATTACTTTTAGAATGATACATTGTGTGAATTTTTATAGTAGAATATGATGAATGACGATCGTAGAATGAAAGTATATGCGGCCTCATCCACATGGCTGAGGTCTCTTGTCGAAGGTGTTAATCAATCATAAGCATTTAATGTTAATACCATTTTGTTGCACATAAATCTGACACAAGTCTTAGATTCGACGTGATTGACTGGATAGGGTGGGTGGTGGTAGCAGTGAATTGTTACATCAATCACATACCGCAGATTGCACAAAAGATCTCCTACTAGGCTCCCTTTGCAACCTTTCCCATATAGGTTTGGCCTCTTCATGCTGGTTTCGTTAAACTGCCTCTTTGGGAGAGTGATGTGGAGGGCAGGCCCATGTTCGCCTTTCATGTAGGATCCTCTGAGGCCACGTCAAACAAGGCGTAAGATATTATTTTTTTTTTGGTACCCAGGTATCCCAACTTAGCCAGACTAATTTCCTGGACCACCGCCACCGGCCCCTCAGTAACTGGCGNTTAACCAGACTAATTTCCTGTACCACCGGCCACCGGCCCCTCAGTAACTGGCGGAGGTAAACCGCAGGTTATGCCCAAGTTGATCAGGGTTCGGGCACCCCTTATACTCCTGGCCCAAGGAAGCCTTCCTCCATGATTATTACATCACCAAACTGCTCCAACCAATATTGATTATTACATCACTCAGCTGCTCCAACTAGGAATCGAACTCCCCACGCTGAGGTTTCAAGCCTAGCAATGCCCTTCCTTTGCCAACTTGGATGTGCCCCGGGGGGCAACAAGGCGTAAGATATTTCAATGTATTTTGGTTGGTTTTAAGGCTCCAAGCAACAATTTTGTCATAAAACGTTTTGTGATAAAAAAATATATTTATCAAATAAATATATTTTGTATGTTGCCTATCAAAATTAAAATAAAAATCGTCTCTTTTTGAAAAGTAGTGAAAACTATTTGGGGAACTTTGAAAGCTAATAGTATAAAGTCAATTCTTTTGCCAAATTCGGAAGACAAGTGGATATGAAAATAATGAACACATTAGGAATGTTCACCAAAAACGATACCAACAAAAACCTTGTAATTTTATCACATATCCCCTTGTTATTATACTCGAAAGCCAATTCAACCATAATACATATACAAAAACAAGCACAATATCAAGGTGCTCATACAACACACCAATGAGGTGCTTAGTCGACTTTAGTAAGTTGTGTACCCATAAGCCCCGAAAAAACTGAGAAAGGGATAATGTGTTTGTCAGACATCTAATTCGACAATTATGCTATTAAGAGCATGTTTGAACCCCATTTTTTTTTATTTATAAAATGCATTTTGGAATAGTGGATTGATGGAGAATGTATGATGAAAAATAAGAAAAAGTTTTGTATTTCATATAATATTATTTTATTAAAAAATATGTAGTTGAAAAAAAGAAAAAAAATATATTTTTGAAAAAAATGGATATCAAACCAGAGCTAAGCATTCATGGTATCTACGACTAACAAATGTTAGAAGATGTGACCACCATTAATCATAAGAGAACATTGAATCCTATTTTCCATGCTATTTGCACAATAACTAACTTGATTGTTTTATGTGAAATATGCCATATCCACCACTTGAAGTCAAGTTGACTAATTGACGCCTATTATTTTTAGTAATTTTATGTTATTATTTTTCTACAAAATGTCAAGGGGCTTTAGTCAATTTGCATAGATTGACTTGTATTTTATTTAAAGAAAGGTTAAGATTCCGTTGGTTAATTAATTTTGTGAAGTACAAAAACCGTAAAATAAACCCCATTAAAAAAAAGTTAATTGTTTGACACAACATTTTTTTTTATTTCACTTTAAACAAATAATATTTCTTCTTTACTCTTTTGTTGATTCAATCTTCATTTTCAACTGAATTATATACACACAAAATAGAATTAAAAAAAATAGTTCGAATCCCCTGCCAACACTTTCTCAATCGAGCTCGTCGCACCGGGCTTGTCTAATACGATTTACCTCTTCTGTGTGGTTTGCAGACTATTGTACATGGAGTGAGGTTTATCCAGTGCGCACTCACAGTGGTCGGCCCTCCACTCATTCGGGGTGATCGGGGTTTCGCAACGGGTAGCGGCTGCGGGTTCCTACGTCATAATAAATAAATAAATAAATCCAAAGGGATCTTATGTTTGCTCGTTTACTCTTCCTCTATGTAGCCTCCGTTTGGCAAACCAATTTATATATAATTTTAGTTAAAGTCAAATATTAATTTCAATTACAAATTCATAATTATTACTTTTTATTATTCACACATTTTATGGAATCCACTGCCATTTTTATTTATAAAATATAAACCATTTCTATATTTGCTTACATTTGATCAAAATTACAAACATCACTTTTTCTTCGTAGTGCGTGGACAAGAATAGATATCGTAATTTTTTGTTGTACTTATAATGTGGTAAAAAAAATCAAAATTTCTCGCAACTTCAATATTGTTTTAAATTAATTTGGGGAGATAAAAAACTAACAAAATGTGGAAAAATTAGAAACCCAATGTGAGGATCAATTTGATATGCTATATAAATTCAGGGAGTAAAATGATAATCTTCTAACAGTTCAATGGCTCAAATAATAGTTCAAGGCAAGAAGAAAAGTTAACTTTGGCCTAACAGTGACTAATCCAATGTGAAAAAGCCAGTCTCAATCATCCGATCCCCTGTCGTGCGGATTGGCCCCACTGCCTCAAATTTCGTCATAAAACGCTCCATTTATAACTCTGCCACACCCTTAATGCACTGCCAACTTGTACTTTATTCTTAATAAGCGTCACGTAAGTTTGACAATAGAAAATCTGGAATGGCACTATCAAATTTTTTAATGGATAACGTTACTGGATTTTATTTCAAAACGTCAGCGCGATGTTGTTTTTTGTGGATTAAATGTTGTACTTTGACCTCATAATTTTGTAAAATTATTAATAATTTATTCCTCGTATTAATATACCTGGAAACGTAAGTCGCAGAAACCAAAGAACCGTCCATTATTTATCTGTCGGGAAAGAGTTCTCTCTCTAATTCTCTCAATCTTTATCTTGCAACCGAAAAAAATTTATTGAAGAACCCAAGAAAGTTTCAGGTAAAAACCCGCGTGAATTCAATAAAGTTCAATACTTTATTTTATGTTTATGCCTTTTTTTTTCCCAAGTTACATGCATATATATTATATTTTGGTGTATATGCGATGTGATCTTTTGGTTCTGAGGGTTCCTTTCTTTTTTTTTTTCCCCTATTTGAATAAGAGTTTTGGGGCTTGTTTTGGTGGTGATCATGGCTGAAAATTGATGGATTATTGTGATCTTACTTGAGGATTTGGTTTTCTTGATGCCTCGTTTACGTTTTTATGAACAATCCTTTTGTTAGAGGAGTTAATAATTGTTAATCTTGAAGGGTTTTTATGTCTGCTATATTATAACACAAATAAACGAACCAAAAATATATATTTTACTCTTTATTCAAGAAAAGTTTATAGTAAAATATCTGTGCTTATGATTCCCCCATATATTCATAGCTTACACAGAGTGATATCGAACAGAGAGGTGTTGTGTGGGATAAAAAGAGAATAAAATACCAGATGGAAGAATATGGTGCTATATTAATTAGTTTTGGAGAAGAAGTTCGAATAAGAACCTATGCTTGCAAGAATTCTGAGGTTAGGGGACAGTGGAAAAAAAAGCGCTGAAAGTAGGTATGAATTTGTGCCGAACATTGCATTTGGAAAGAAAAATGATTGGTAGACAAGGCAGGTTTCGTGTTAAGGTTTTGGTAGAGGGGTTGATTGGCAAGTGTGGGAAGTCTTTCTGGAGCTGTTTTAATCAAGAATTTGGGCCATGACTAGTGGTTGTCATGGAAGATAAGGATAGAAAAGTTACAAAATAATGTTTTCATTTTGTCGAATTGAACTTAGGTTTACCAAAAAATAATCTTAAACAACATCAACATTGAAATAACCAAATAAAAATGTTGCTAGTGCTTTTTCTTCCAATAAATGTCATAAGTACTTCTGGTAACAAATTATGCCCCAGTTTGAACCATCTTTTTTTAAAATGAGAATGAAAAATATAGCCGTTATTGGCCCATATAAGAGATAGAAAATTTGAATTTAAATGTTGATGTGATGGATAACGGTCATATTTTTCATTTTAATGAGGAAAATAGATGGCTCAAACAGGGCTTATATTTTTTTATTATAATTTCGTCAATATATTAAATACATGGATGGAACTGATGAGCCATTTCCCTCTATGAAGCGTATTGGTTCTCTTATTTCTACCTTGCTACTAAAGAAGCATTTCGAAAACCTTACAATATTTCCTGTATAATAAAAATACAAAGTTAACAAAAATATTATTATCTAGATCCATTTTCGACCATTTTTATCGCGAAGCTTCAATATCTGCATATGAATCAGTAGATTACACGCAGATGCATTTGTGAGTGTATTTACGTGTATGCCTGTTTTGATTAACGAGTGCTTGAGTTTTGTCTTCTGATAACCATAGTCATTGGCTGAATGCTGATGTTGGTGTGATTTCTGTGAAAGATTTTACGGTTCTTTATGTGCTTTATAGAAGTTCTCAGTGGATTATGCTGATGTTGGAGTGATTTCTGTGAAAGATTTTATGGTTCTTTATGTGCTTTATAGAAGTTCTCAATGGATTAAGAGTTTTAAAGTTTTGTCAATATAATTGCTATGCGCATGTTTTCTTTTTAAATTTTTATTTTTTGTTTAATTGCATTTAATGCCACGTGATAATAATTTGCGATGTTTCTGCTAACATGTGTCCCTATTTATCACAAATTTGTCAACTAAACTGCCTGCTTGTAGTCAAACCAAAAAAACATGAATGGGGTGGCCAGATTGTATCAAATGCTTAAATTAAGTGACCCAGTTGTGACAAAATTAAGCTTAGCGATTTAATTGAAATTTTGCCAAAAATTTGGCTTTTTTGTTGTTACAAAATCTGTATTGCCGACATTTTTTATTAGTTTTGTTGTATTTGTTAATGTTTTAACTATTTTACCTTCTGTTGATTCTTCATTCATCTGGAATATTTCCCTTTTAACTATTGTTTTTGACCATGCACGATCTTGTACTCTTTTTTTTTTTTTTTGAAATCTTTATATGTTAGTAGACCTAACTACCTGAATTGATGCAGTCATTTCAGGTGGTTTACATAACGGTGACATGAAAAATTAACCAAATCAAATAAATCTCATCCTGTTGGTGATTTTGCAAGATGTCTAACGGAGAAGGTAGGAAAGTGTCTGTTCAAGATATACAGCTGGTAAGTTTCCCAACTTCATCTATACATTTTGTTTATAAATGCCCTTGTTTCTTTCTTTTAGTAAATAGGACTCCTTTACCATTCATTGGGGATTTGGAAGGTCAGCATTTGAGGATGTTGATGCTTTGAGTAGCACCTTCTCTTTAATTAACTATTTTGTGCACATATATTTTGAAGTATCTCGACTAAAGAGTAGTGATGGCAACGGGGCGGGGCGGGGCGGAACCTTGCCCCGTTTGTATTTATTTTATTTTTTTTAAACAAAAATTTTTCAATTAAATACAAATTCAAAATTTTATAATCCAAAGCAAACAATACTTAAAATAACTACATCAATATCCAAATCAAGCAATGAAAACAAACAATGTCCAAAATTAAACAAACAATGTTCAATTTTTTTTTTTAATTTA
>CAIGRF010154808.1:42624-53424 GCA_903798235.1 Fraxinus ornus
TTGGGATTGTGATTTGTGACTGGTGCATTGTGAATGACAGAAGTGAGAAGACCAGAAGTTGATTTCGTCATTTTGTGTGTTCAATCCTAATAAATCTTATTCTTGAATATTTGAATTTAAGAATTAAGTAGAGTAGTTGCTATTAGTTTGTGTAATTGTGTTAGTTATTGAATATTTGAATTCAAGAATTAAGTAATAGAATAGTCTTGAACATTGAATTTCAGTACTATTTTGATACTCAAAATCGTCGTTTTCAATTCTCATAGTTAAAAAAAAAATTTCGGGAGGGTTCTTCAACCCTGTTGTTATGTTCTTCTGTTAAATCAATAGAAGTTCTGGACATATGTCAATTTTTAATTATGACCTTCTAATGAACGATAACAAATTCAAAGCATGCTATTTTTTTGTATGTCCACAATGGAAGTTGTGAGGCAGCATTTGATGGGTTACAACTACTTGGCTTTTCTCCAATAAATAGTAGAGGAGATTTTTGTGCTAATAAATGTCTATGGTGTAGAAGGAATCAGCGTATTTAGTTATTCCTGCCCTTGATATTTTTGTTAACATAACTCTGGACCGTCTTCCAGTGTGGCAAAAACTTGAAGCAGAAAATCCGGAATTTTTCAAGGCATATTATCTCAGGTTGATTGCGAAGGACCAGATATTGCGATTTAATCAATTACTTGATAGACAGATTCAGTTAATGCGCCAATTGTATCCAACAGTAGTTGCTCCAATTCCTTTGTCTGATGGATCTCAGAATTATCCAAGTAAGCTAGCATTTTGATATCTGGTTTTCTTTATATGATGGTTATACCTTATATCAAAATGTCAACAGAGAGACACCCCTTTTATCTGTATATCTGGTTTTCTTTATATGTTGGCATTTTGGTTCCTACATAGATGAACCAGTGCTTGATGATATACACATTTATGTTGGGATTTTTGACGTGCTCATCCAAAAGAAGTTTTCTATTCATTGGGGCGTAGATATTTTCTTTCTATTTTCCTTGTGCTTTGCTGATTACTTTTCTAGGGGCTATGTTTGTAGTGTTAAAGAATGTACCTCTCTTTTCACCAGGGGCTGTCAATGGATCGATAAACGATTTCACTAATTAGCACTTTTAAGCATTAAAGTTGCCGGTAATATACTGCCGTGTTCCGAATAATCCTATATATAATTCATCTTTATATGACTATGATAACAAAATTTAGGTGTTGTCCCCTTCAATTTAATAACTTAGAGCCTGTTTGGCATGACTTTTGAAAAGTCAAAAGGAGTTTTTGAGACCCAAAAGTTGTTTTTGGTCTCGTTTAGCTAATTTTTTGAAAAAGTTTCTTCTAGTTAAGAGCTTTTAGAGGAAGGTGGTCTATTGCGACTTCCTCTTAAAGTATTTTTGAAATAAGAAGTTCATTTATAAATTAGTTTTTCAATGAAAAGTACGATAACTTCCTTAAAAAGCTTTTTTACAGGAAGTAAAAGCAAAAGTCATACCAAACGGACCCTTAAACACTGTGGAAGATTGTCATAAAAGAGTGAGTGAAGCTTTACATTACTTTCATGCTTCTTTTGATTCCTTGGATAGTCTTTTGGATTTTATAAAGTACATAGCAAGCTCAATGCGGCAGTACATTTTACATTTTAAAGGGAAAAATACACACACCCTTTACATTCCGTCTTGTCTACCAAATGTTGCTTAGACTGTTGATCATACTTGATGAATTGGTGTACAGAGATTGTGAAAATGGGATAGAAGAAGTTATTACTGGTGGAACAATTGTTTTTGTTGCAAGAGCAAGTTTTAACCACTGGAACACGGCACTGCTCCTAACTTCTTTTTCCCTGAGACTTCTTTCCCCCTTTCCCTGGATAGTTTCATTCTGATTTTTGTGTTGTATAGAGACTAGCTTGTCTAAGCTATATTTTGTGGCAACACATAAAAGTCTTTCCTTAATCTAAGTTTTTTAGTTTGTTATGTCAAATGTATTCTATCGTTTATCATGAAGGTGATGCAACTGTCATATAGGTTTTGCTTGTAAGTTCAGCTGGTTCTGAAAATCTCAATTGATGCTGAGGAGTCCAATGTGATTTTCATTTATAATTCTGGACTGTTACAATCCTTACTTTTATATTTAGATTTAGAACTCAAATGAAGATCAGGAAGAGAAATTTGGGTGTTGGGATAGAGACAGAACAAAGGATGTTATTCTGGACGTGATGCATGATTTTATCAATCTCCTTGTCTTATCTAAAAAATTGTTGCTGCTCTCGTAAAGTTCAAAACAATCTTTGTGCAAATGAGTACTGTCTGTGCTGGTTAGAAATATGAGTGATTATCAAGCTCTGGAAATTATGTTTGACAATTTAAGTGGTAGAGTTCCAATGCTACACCGACATATTGTGTAAGCAACATGGTGTGAAAATTCGCACCAAATTTTAATTATTCTTTTTATAGCCGTTAGTGAAAATTGGCACCAAATTTAAATTTCTTACATTTATTTTCAAAACTATATAAACCCTCACCCTTTCCCATCTGTTTTCACAATCAATTATTATCCCCGTTCTCTAATTTCTCCTACTCAACTCTTGATTTATCACAATGTTAATTCTCTCACATGTTATATATTCAATTATTTAAATATCATTTTATTATTTAGTATTTATTTTACATAATTGTTTAAATCTTTTTTCAGATTTTACAATCACGACACAATCTTTAATTCGTCTTGTTTTATATATTTTGGATTTTAAGAGTTCGTTTGATACTGAGTTGAACAAGTTAAATTTTAGTTGTGGACTCCCCCTAATTATGATCAATTTGCAAATCTTGACGATGTACCAATTCTTTCTAACCTTCAAATTTCTGTTGATTTTGATGATTATATCTTGGATTTGGAAATGCTGAGAGTTCGTAATTAAGGTTTTGCTTGAAAACTTGTAGTGGCAAGATCTCCTGCATAGGCATATGCAGAAATGTGTGATTATATTTTTCTTTACTTTGATATGCAATTTTCCCTGCACCAATGTCAGCGCCAGGAAACACCAACAAACTGGCAATTTAGGTTTATTTCTTTACTCTTGATATTTCACTGTCAAACTTATCCATTGATTGTCATGATTTAGAAAAATATTTGGACCGTAGTTTTTTATTCTCTTCTTTGCTCATTATGTTTATCCACTGACACTGGAAGCATTTTTTGCACGTGTGTGTGTGTGCATGCATCGCAGTACTATAGGCACTAGCAGAGCTTGCTTTTCATTCTTGACCCAGAGAGTTCTTTTTGTGTTTATGTTTCTGTTACTTTTCTTTTTGGATACCTCTGCTAGTGTTGTTTTGGCTTTGACCAATTTTTTCCAACAATTATATTACAAGTTTGGCTTAAAATGAAATTACTGTTATTATATTTGGCAGTGCACAACAATTCAGGGTATCATACCCCAGAATTTAGTGGACCTTCTTTGAAGACAGAAGATATTCACCAACAAATTAGTACTATACCTAATCTATTCAACAATGGTGCATCTTCAATTCAGCCAACTGTACCTAATTTATTCACTAATGGTGAATCTTCACTTCCATCGAGCATGCCTGTTGCAATCAATATGGCGGATCATGTTGGAAGGATTGATATATCACCAAACATGCCATTGGCTCAGAGCTCTAATCCAGGGATTATACAACGAATGATGAAATCAGAAGCTAGCCATGCAGATGATCCTCGCTTCATGTTTGGTGCAGGCAGAAATTTTCGAGATCCAAATACCACAATAGGAGATTCATCGGTTTCACCCCTTGTTGGTGTCGAGTCTAATTCACAGGCATCGAACAAGGCTTTCCTGGATCATGACATGAATTCATTTGGATTCTTGGGACAGATATCCCCAAATTTCAGTTTTTCAGACTTGACAGCTGACTTTTCTAATAATACTGGTTAATTCTTTCCCCCTACTCGCTCTACGCCTGTGCATGAGAATTCAACACAGCTGAAAAGTTTATTGTCTAAGAAACTACTTTTTTATTAGGAGGAAGTATACTTTTATATGACTTAATTGATTTTATTTTTTTTATCATCAGATATATTAAGCTATTCTAAGTCTCCCTTCCTTGGAATGAATACGAACTTTGTGGATCATCATATTAGGGGAGAACAAGGTAAGGTTTTTGACACCGGTCATTGTTCTTGAAATTTCAAGGGTATCTCTAATACTCGTGTCCTCTGTGAGCAGACAGTAAGAGGCTGGACACTATATCAGAGAGCTTCAGTTATGAAGATTTTGGCAGCGATTGATTAATTTAAATGGTACCGCTTTCTGGAATTGTTTACCTCTCTTCTTCCCTATAAAATGTGCAAGTGCAGCTAGTAACCTCTTTGATTAATAACGTATGTTCTGTGCTTGAATATTTTATGGGAGAAGTTTACAACTATGGTCCCCAACCAATTCGTAAATATGTACTTCCAGATCAATTTTTTTGGTAAGCTCCCTAGTCAATTTCCATCCTAGAGGGCCATTAAAACATCACATGGCTTGCACATGAGGTAATCTTTCGGAGTATATTGATTAACTTGGAAAGAAATTTACCTAAATAGAAAGGAAATTAAAAATAAAAGGATTTCTCCCTCATCCACACACATGTTCTGTCACTGCCTCTCAGCCCACCGTCTGGTTTCCCTGCCATCCCTCATGTTAATTTAAAATATCGGAGTCGGTATACTTGATTTCTACTGTCTAGTTTAAATATCAGGTAACTTCAAAATCTGTATTCTTTCACTTATTTGGTGGGATATTTCATTTATTGATTTCTCTAACTTTTAACACTAGGAAACAGGATAAAATTCTGGGTTTTAACAGATCTGATAGATAGGTATCTTCTAGACATAAGCATTACCAACTGTAGCTACTGGTTAGGTCAAATGTTGGACAATTGGATTAAGCTGCTGGAAGTTTCATTGAAATTCAATGAATTCTGATTTCAAGCCCCCAAGTAAGACCCTGAAAATTAAAATCTGAAGGCCACAATATCACTGGCTAAATAATGTAGCATTTTCTGGAGCCAGTTGTAACCTGGCTTTAGGGTCTTTGAGTGTTTTTAAAGGAGCAAAATCGAGCTGTGAACAGTTTGTTGAAGGAGTCAATTTTTTCCCTTCCGGTTTCCCCCTCCGATGGTGGGGAGGGGCAAAGGTGGTAAGTGTTGGGTGGCATTGACACCTTTCTGTGTGCTGTAGAAAACTTGGCAAACAAGGGATCTTTGATTCCAAAATATGTATATATTGCATGATAAGGGAATAAGAAACTAGACGGTTGAGTGGGGGAAGAAGAAGATTAATTATTTTGCGTTTCTTTCATTTTTCAATTTTAATAAGGATATAATTGTTATTTTACTAAGGGTTGTTTGACATAACTTTTGAAAAGTCAAAAGGAGCTTTTGAGATCCAAAAGTTGCTTTTGAATCCGTTTGTTTAATTTTATAAAAGTGTTTTTTCTAGTTAGAAGAGCTTTTATTGGAAGGTAGTCCGATGTGGCTTCCTCTAAAAGTACTTCCGAAATAGAAATTTATTTTAAGAATCAGTTTCCAAACAAAAATTAATATATCTTCCTCTAAAAGCTATTCTACATGAAATACAAGTGAAAGCAAAAGTCATGTCAAACGGGCCCTAAATATCCATGTGACCGTACATATTATTTCCTAATTCATATAAGTATTCATCTCTAAGTCATAATCGAAAGTGTCTGGGATCATGTTCTAATCATTATTGTCAAATATGTTAAATCCTTTTCACATCAAAGTTGCAGTTGGTTTTTTTTTTTTAATTAACAAGGCATTCTTTTGAATTCTTGTTCTGAGTTGTTATTGCACCCATCTGACTTTCTGTTGTTCTTGTGCTCATGTTGCAGGGAAATTGCTTGCTAGGATAGAAGTTACTGTAAAAAGTCTCGTAGAATTAGGGCGGTTCGGGGTTTCAACTATTTGAAGGTTAAAACTTTAAAGATGGCGAATTACAATACGAGTTTTTTTGGAGCAACAAGGGATTAGATTATTACAAGCGAAAATTTGTTAATGGATGCCATCCATATGTTTTGATGTATGTTACCAAATCAAGAATTTTGTCATAGAAGTATTGCAGTCATTTTGAAATTCATGCTGATATTGTTTATATGCATTGGAATGACATATTTTTACTGTAATTATCAGCAAGCATGTTTAGCTGAGCTTAGAAGCTACTGTGTATGGATAATTTACCTTTTTTTTTTTTTATTTATTAAAGGGATGAAGTTACTCATTTGAAAGTTAAGCCTGCCTTGTACGATCTTTCAAGTAACTTGATGATTTTTGATTGAATATTACTTATTTTAAGCCTTATTAAGGGAAATTTTCAGCAGAGATTTCAAATCTTTAAAAGATGTGCCCCGAGGTCCGAAAACCTTCTAATCTTACACTCTGTTTGGTAGCTATTTTCTTCGCACTTTTACATTTTTTTTTCTGTTGGAACAGTAACGTAGGCTCATTGCAGCCATCCTTTTTGACTCAACGAAGAGCAAATTCTCAAAAATACACTCGTAACATTAACATACAATGAAATAAATAAAAAGGGGTATAAAAGTAATTTCACTCGAATTTATCAATAAATGTAGACAATCCCACTTAAAATAATTAAATTAAACAAAACGAAAAATAATGAGATAAGAATTCAAAGAAAAGACAAAATAACTGAAAAATGTAAACATTTCATCTTCTCACAGCACGCCCACCCACGGCACCCCCACCATTCCACTGCCACCAACGGGGACGGATTTCTCCCCTTGGTTTTTGTCTCAAACCAGCGGGTTTGGAGCTGGAAATTAGGGGAGAAATCCCCCGGAGAGTCAATAAACCTTTTTCACCTTGATATTTCGACAATGTGCTATTTTTTTTTCTATATTTTAAAAACCAACCAGGGCCTTATTTCGCGAGTCAAACTCGTGGATTTGAGTCCCTTCTCGGTGTGTTGGTGGGAGGTGGTTTGCGGAAGACACTTTTACAAATTTTCTTTAATTGTTACAAGGGGTACTTACAAAAATACCCTTAAAATTGGGGAGGTTTTGAAAAATCATATGAAAGATTTTTAAAAAGTAAAAAATACTGTGTAAAATGAAAAAATTGCACAATTTCACCTTTTTTTTTTTTTTTTATAAAAATTGTCACTTTTTTGAAGAAAAAAGTGACGCAAACTCAAAAAAGTAACAAAACTAAAAAAAAAGTGACACTCAAAAAGTGATACAAACTCAAAAGTGACATAAAACTTAAAAAAAATGACAAATACCATAATAGCATAATTTATTTGTGCAGCACCAGTAATCATTTGTTTTTTTTATTTTAAAAAAGTGACAAAAACTTAAAATGTGACAAAAAACTTAAAAGGTGACAAAAAGTTAAAAAAAGTGAAAAAATTTAAAAAAGTGACACAATGTCACTTTTTAAAAATTGACGAACAACTTTGACATTCCTAAATGGTTATGTATAAAATTAAGTTACACAATGCCACTTTTAAAAGTTAAGTGTCACATTTTATTTACATGTTCAAGATGTAAGTGTGACAAGTGTGTTTTACGAGTTTTATACAATTTTAACTTAATTGTTGGCTAAAGAGCAGAGAACGTTTTTAAAATGTTTGCTATTGTTGTTTTAAAGGTATGACGAGGTGGAATAAAAGTGGTGTTAAAGTGAACAAACGAGCCAAAGTCGAGTAAAAGAAGTAGCAAAATGGCGCCTAGGTGCATTACTCCAAGCCATGAATGAATTGTTTTATAGAAAGTCAGCACCCAGACATTGTGAGGAACCAACAGAAGTTGGTTATGAACAGAGAGGCAGCGCTTGGGCACTACACTCATAGTGCCTAGGCGCTACCCAGAGTTGCATTGCGGCGCCTATGCGTTGTTTCCAAGCGCTTAGGCGCAGTGCCTCCTGTTTTGGGGTTACACTGTTTGGCCCGCAAAAAGTTCAAAAAGATTCCAAATTTGGGAAAAACGTGTAGGGGAGTATAAATATAAGAAATGAGACTTTTAGGTAGTTCCACACATTGAAAAAAATACAACTAAAGATTAAAGAGCGTAATTGAATGGAGAAAAAAATCAAGAAATTCAAATTTTGAAGCTTTGATTGGAAGAGGAAGAAGATCTTGGTGCAATATTATGTTAGCCCAAGAATAACTAACCAAGATGAGAGTGAATTAGTGTTTGAAATTTTTTCGACAATTAGTCTCAAAACTATTTAATACGCAAGAAACAAATTCAAAGTGTAATAAGAGAGAAAAATATGCAAACTCGATAACTTAATTCAAGTGTGAATATAACACAATATAAATGGTAATGTAAAGTAAAGTGCAATAATGTAAAGATAACAAATCAATTTAATGGGGTTCGATACACAATGTGTTCTATGTTCTTGTTACCAAACTCTCAGTCACGAGCAAGTCCAAATGCACTATAATGATAACTTACAATAAGGAGTACCAATCATTAAGTGACTTACAACAATGAGTACTTATCATTAGGTGACTTACAACAAGGATCGCCTACCCCTATGTGACTTACAATAAGGAGCACTTATCATTAAGTGACTTACAACAAAGAGCACGTATCCTTAAACGACTTACAACAAGGAGCACATATCATTACAATCGAGTTTTCACAAGGCTCTCGAAATCATCAAAATGTAACAATTGAAGAAACTCTATTAACCAATTATATAATCATGTTAAGTATTAGAGCGTTAGGTAAACATTTCAATAAATATCAAATAATAAAGCTCGAGTGTTTGTGTTGTAAACTTTGATGAATAATGAAATAATTTGTATCTTTGTATCAAAGTTTTCAACATATGATCTCTCTTAACAAATAATACAAGTTAAGTATAAACAAAGATTTACACTTCAATATAAGTGTTGGCAAAGAAAACTTCTATCAATAATGAAGAATATATGAGATTGAAAAAGTTTCTTTGCAAAAAGAATTATTGATGAGATAGATGAAAATTAGTTTGATCAATCAATAAATTCTTTGTAATAAATGAAATAGAATTTAAAATCAAGTAAACTCAATGATTTTTCAATGAATGTGCTCTCTAAATTTCTCTTGTAAGTGGTTGAGAATTGAATGCAAAATGGATAAGTATTTATAGAGCAAAATGGACACTCTCAGTCACTTTCGGTTAACCAATTTCAGTTGATCGAAAGTGTATAGCCGTTGAGAAATCAAACCGTTGGAATTTCGATTGACCAATTCTGCATTTTGTAAATCTTTAAGTTCCAATTCGATCATCGCTTCCAATTCGATTGTCGCATGCAAATCGCTATCGTCTCGAATGATTTGACTTGAATGCTTAACTTTCATTTTGTTATTCATTTCGAGTCCGATTTGAAATCTTGATAACTTTGAAAGCTTAATCACTTAAATTCAAATGTTAGTAAATAAAATGGCTTGTTCGTTATAATAAAAAAAAATAAGGTTATAATCAACCATAGGTCAACATGTATGTGGGTAGATTCTTTGTCTAATTTATGGGATTGTTCATAGCTTGTAATCCAAGATTCGGGAATAAGTTTAGCAAGTGCAGCCTGTGAGATTTGTCTAGGAATAGGAACGTGTTCAGTATCCATTTGAAGGAGTAAAGCATCTTTTGTCCTGGAGGTTTTTGCACTGTGGTTCACAACTGGAGATTGTGCAGACTATGCGTGGTGTGGCCAACGGTTGGTTGTGAGCGACCGATAAGGGTGGAACTATGACTAGAGCAATCGGCAATTAATTGTGGTTGTCGACGAAAGGCCGGTGGCGACGAAAAGGTAGTGGATTAGGGTTTTTGAAGGAGATTAGGGGTTTGGGATTGGGCCCGGGGATAATGGGTTGTGGATTGTTTTCTTTATTGGGCTGCTTGTGGGTGGGTGAGGTAAGGTATACCTAATTTTTGAAAGAATAATTTTATTATCTTATCATTGAAATAGGAAGTTAAAATATGAGGTTTTGGGTAAGTCTCTCTCTTTTTTTTATAAAAAATAATCAAATCAAACTCTCAGGGATTAGATAGGCAATTTTTTTCAATTTTCTTGGTGATTTAGTTGTAATTTAATCATCTGAAAGCGAAATTGATTTAAAAAAATCTAGAGAAGGAAAATGAAATATTGAAAATAATATTCAATTCAACATGATGTGACACGATCATGTGACTTAATTAATAAGTTGGTCAGGATGAAAAGGACAAACTTCATTCCATCAATTCGGATTATTCTTAAGCCGTTGAAATCAATCATACGTTTTAGTTAGTGTCAATCAAACAAGAGCTTTGTTATTGAAGGTTCGAGCTCATACTTAACAAGAATTAAGTTAAATGAACATTCTTTGTTGACATTTTTCTATATGTCAAAATTTGGCTAGTTGTGAAATATTGTTCTAAAAATTTATGGAAATGATGGAGTTCATGTGTTAAAATGTCAAACTTAATGTCAAGTAGAATGTACACGTAACGTGATTGTACTTAACATTGTGATAATTGGGCCATTGATTTTTTTTATTCGTACTTAACATTCTTAAAGAAATATATAAATAACTATATATTAGCTAGTTCTTTATTATTCTTTATGTATGATAATTCTTTGAATCTCAAAAGAGGTTATGTTCCTCCTTGCCCACTCAAGAATCTCATGTAGAAGTGACAATAGTTAATCTCTTGAATATGTTCGAAGCTTTTGTATTTTCCATTTTTGTGGAGAATTCACTAAACTCCGTTTTTGTAGAGAAATAAATGGAGTTTTTTTTTTTTTTTTTTT
>CAIGRF010154808.1:56293-72114 GCA_903798235.1 Fraxinus ornus
GACGGGCATAGGTAGCACGTGAAGCTCTATATATCTCATGCTACAATATTCTGTAAATTATGATACGGTTATCACTAATTTTTACAACGGTAGGCATTCATGTGGTTTTGATTATGATTTAAATTTTAATGACATGTTAATTGCTCTTGAGATCATGAATGGAAATATATGTGCATGGATGTCTATCACTGACTGTTCTTATTGTTCTAACTCATTTTTTTATTAAATATAGAGATTTTTCATGTTTTAATGATATTATTGCTACCACGGAGATGAAATTCCATAAATATCGGGAAGATTTGTCATATTATTACCTCCAACTGCGGTTATGGATCCTCTTTAATAATTTTCAGGGTTATAAAGGCGTGATTAGAAAATTTCTCTACAATTTACATATGATATCCTTATTACAAATTATGATATAGAAAATACTTTGTGCAATATATATTCTCAATATGCTATGAAACACGATAGAAAGAATGATCTATCACTGTCGCCTTGTATACTTTTGTCATTTTTCGATAACGATGCATGATCCTAAATATGACTACCGCACGAAGTTCATCATCTTATTTTTTTCTTTTAGTATTAGTACCGAAAGGTTGAAGTGCAGAGCCCTCAGAGATGACGATGCTATGAATAAAATCTATGCGATTGTCTGTTATCCTCTTGCTTTCTTCTTCATGTTCAATCGCATATTAGTACTTCAACAAGCATTGATTTTCTTAAAAAAAAAAAAATTGTCTAACACCTAAACTATCGATAGAAAAGTAAAAAGGAAAAAAAATTAAAAATAACAATATCCCGGCCATTCCCACAGCCCTTTAAAATACTGGTTTTATTTTAACAATTCTTTTTATACATCGAATAAGAGTAAAGGAAATCAGTCCCTAAGTTGCCTAATTCTTTATCCTCCGTATAGCTCATGCATCGGGAATTGGTCAAAATCAACGGCTTCTTAAGCCATTATAGATATTATTATTTAGAGCCTGTTTGGTAGAGTTTAAAATTAGATTAAAATTGAAAATATAGTCGTTATTGGGTCACACTTGTATAATAAAAGTCAACACACACCCATAACCTAGCTCCTACTGAATTTATCTATAGCTCCATCGAGTATATTAAGAGCGTGTTTGGTAGAGATTAAAATCGGATTAAAATTGAAAAACTAGTCGTTATTGTTGATTTTTATTAGACGGGTGAGACCCAATAATGGACATATTTTCAATTTTAATTGGATTTTAATTATTACCAAACAAGCTTTTATTATACACCAAGTCACCAAGTAAATAGACAAAATTACAGAAGAAAAAGAAACAGAAGGATGCAAAATTCCTACGTGTTACTTTTCTATTTTTCTTCCACTTTTAAGAAATTTATATTTGCTAAATTGACAATGAATTGTTGCTGCATTTTTGTGACGGTGGATGAATTCTTTTGCCTTGTGCCTCGAGTTATAATTGAATATTTATTTGACTAGTTTAGATTGATATATACTTGTATTGATCGTGTATGAACGTGTATATATGATCTATACATCTGCATGCACGTATATATGTTGAAGAAAGACCTACTACAAACTTAGCCCCTGTTTGGTACGGATTAAAATCTAGATTTTAATTTAAGTCAAATGCAACAATTAATTTTAATCACATATTTTAGGATTTCATAACTTTTCAATCATATATTTCATCTTCTATCAAAATCTACTAAAAATACATACATAAATACAGGCCTTTATTGCATATGTATGAAAGTGAATGATGCTATAGGGACATGAGGGATTTTGACATAATTTTTACAAACAGGACATTTTTCAATTTTTTATTGATTTTCTTCAAAACAAACAAAAAAATGCACCACGCATTTGTTACCAACACAGCACCTCTGTATGGTGCCTGAGAATAATTCCCTATACGGTATCTAAGTTGATATGTAATTTCTATAGAGAAACTTTAAATTTGTATCTAATGAAGTGAATGAATTTGTTTGGATCATTCCACTCTACCATCCTCATGGCTCGATTCGACTTCATCTCAAAAAGAAATTTTTTCTTGCGTTCAGCTACTTATAGCCTCATAATTGACTCCAGTTTTCAATCGGTTAAGGTCTCATCTGGCTACGAGTTCTTTCGTTACTTTGACCCCAAGCGGGCATGGTGACAAGACTTTGATGCGGGGTTCGGCATGGTCCTCGAAACTCCAACCTCAGATGAAAATCCTTGTCTGGCTTCTGCTTATGAATTTAACAAAAATATACAAGTTGCAAAAAAATGAACCATCACCCTTTAAAAATTCATATGATTCATGTGGAAGCATTTCGTTCAAAAAATAAAGCACAGTTCACAGTGTCTATAGCATGTTTATTTTGGGCTCTAAAAGGTTACCTTCTTGTTCAGTTGCTGCTGCAGTATATTGTTAATCAGAATAGTGGTCAGGAACCTATGGAGGCTCCCATCAAAGAAGAGATTTAGACGAATAATAGCTTAAACTTTTACATGAGATGGTTCAACAATCTTGGCTGAAGTTTTCACTTTTTAATGCCCTTAGGAAGCTAGTAACTTTGTATTAATTCCAAGTCTTGAGTTCAGCTTACATGAGTGAATTTCCTTCTCATTCGCCACCACAACTTCTGTTGATGAGCCGAACAGGAAGGGTAGTCCGTTTTCCACAAGGTCAGTAGCTAGAAAGCTTCAATATTTCACTCTACTATATATCCACAGGGCCTACTCTTAGGAACCACTTGCCTTTGTGTATTACCCATTTACCCTTGATGCCATGAATCAAGAACATAGGAACTGGAGCACAGAACGGACTGCTAGTCATTATCAAGCTTCATGATAGACAAACTCCTACAAAGCACCGCCATCACAATTTTTCAGTGGTTCAGAAACTACAGACATCCACCAAAGATGTTTCAGATTTGAATTTCATTCTATCCTTAAATCTCATCCACACTGAAATAGAAGAAATGGCAAAGAGGGATAGGATCATCATAAATTGGTATATTTATCTTTAAACTTGATCTTGATGGTTTAACATGTAATTGGAACACAAAGGAGAACTCTCTTTCTGTCTAGGATGACGAGAATCGAGGACTAAAAGAAAAAATTTGCAAACTTTCATTATTTATTTATCGCGTACTTATCAGAAACTTCAGTTGACCTCGAAAGGGATCCTATGGCAATCTTGTCCAGTGGTCCACATAATTTCAAATGATGAATCAAGTGAAGTAAATATAATCAGCGAAAAGTGTGCTATTTCTGAAAGAATTAAAAGAAACGAAAAGGGAAAAAGTTTTTTCTTTTAC
The DNA here is from genome assembly GCA_903798235.1 of Fraxinus ornus. Classification (NCBI taxonomy): domain Eukaryota; kingdom Viridiplantae; phylum Streptophyta; class Magnoliopsida; order Lamiales; family Oleaceae; genus Fraxinus; species Fraxinus ornus. The sequence goes on from CAIGRF010154808.1 coordinate 59,603, forward strand.
CTGTACTCTTGAAAGATTGAAGTTGTGGAACTAAATATGCGATTATTCAGCTATCTCCAGCCAGTTTTGGACAACCGCTAATATGCACTTTGGCGTTTAGATTTTGCAACCCCTCTGGAAGTATGGATAAATTGGGACAATCCTCAAGGTAAAGCCTCTGAAGTGAACTGAAATCTGAAAACCACTTGGCCAATGTTGTCAAACTTGCACAATTAGATATTCGAACGAATCTGAGAGTTTTTGCAGCAGTCTCTTTAAGCCCCACTGGCACACTTACCATCTTCGGAAGTCCCATTAAAAGAAGTGACTGAAGACTCTTGAGGCCTTCCAATCCTTCTCCGTCAGTAAAATCGAGCTCGTCGCAGTTCCAAATCCATAATTTCTCGAGTGCAGTCAGATACTTAATACTTGTTGGAAGAGAAGCTAGTCTTTGGCATTCATAAATGCGTAATACTCGAAGAGAAGTGAAATGTTGAAATGCTTCTGATGGCAGTTTTACAAAGTCACAATTGTAGAGCAACAAGAAGTGGAGAGAATTGTAGCTTTTGGGACCTTTTCTTCTCAAAGACATCTCCTGGGAAGTCAAATATAGAGTTCTGAGGCTAACTAAATTCCCAATATTTCTCGGCAGCTGTTTAAGTTCCTCACAGTTTATGAGATTCAGTGTCTGCAGATTCACAAGTTTGCAAATGGACTTTGGAAGGAACTTGATCTTCCTGCTGTTACTCAAATCAAGATACCGTAACTTTCTTAAGTTGCCAATGGAACTCGGTAACTCCTCAAGCTCCAATGAGTTAAGTGCTAAGACTCGAAGGCGCCTGAACTTCAATGTGATCGTCTCTATGAAATTCTCGTTTACGGTTCCAACCTTGTAAGAATAACGGAAGGTCCTCAATTTTCTCATTTTGGACAAGTGTTCGGGGAATTCTTTTCTAGACAGATCTTCTGCGTGAAAATAGAGATGGCGAACACTATCAGAAATAATTTTGGCATCAGATTTCACATTTAAGCATTCATAACCAGCCACAGATTGTGCAAGGTCGTGCACGAGGTTATGAATCTTACAAGCCAATATTTCTCCATCAAAAGCTTCTACTACATCTTGAAAGCAGAATCTTGATAACAACTCATTAAAGTACTGGTTTCCAATGTTTTCAAGTTGTTTATTTCCATTTGGTGAATGAATGAAACCCTGTGCAATCCAGAGGTTGAAGAATTCCTCCCTTGGAATTTCAAAACCCTTGGGAAACATGGAGCAATATGCAAAACATTGCCTTAAATAGGATGCCATTTGTTCATAACTTATCCTCAATATAGGAAGTATGTCAGTTTGCTTTTGATCAATTTCCCATATATCGTTATCCCTTATGTGCAGCCATTCTTGTTCATCTGTTTTCTTATACAAGCAGCTTCCCAATGTCTTGACAGCCAAAGGAACTCCGCCACACTTCTTCACAATTTCCTTCCCGATTTCTACTAGATTAGGGAGCCAATCGTCTTGTTTACCGAACGCACATCTCAAGAATAAAGATAAGCAGTCGTCATCGGAGAGACCTCTCAAAATATAAGGGGATGTGGTACTGTAAATCGTAGCAACAGTCTTACTTCTCGTGGTAACGATGATTTTACTTCCTGAGCTGCAGTTCATCAACAATTCTTTCAAATCCATCCATTTATTACGATCTTCATTCCACACATCGTCCAGGACAAGTAAATATCTTTTAGCATTCAAAATTTCCAACAAACATTTCTGCATCTCGTCCATATCCAGATGGCTAAAAGTTTCCCCAGTGGCAGATCTTAGAATTTTCTCAGTTACCTTTCTTGTACTAAAATCTTCATTAACAGAAATCCACATTTTAAGATCAAAACCTTGAACTACCCGATCATCATTGTAGACCAATTTAACTAATGTCGTCTTCCCAAGACCTCCTAGTCCGACAATAGGAATAATCGAAACATGTTCTTCATCCTTAGTTCTCAAAAGAAGCCGTACGACGAATTCTTTATCAGAGTCTCTACCAATGATGTCTGAGGCTGTTACAAAAGAGTGAGTTTGATCTCTCTCTCTATTCTCTACCGGAACAATATAAGCCTGTTCCGTAAGGTGAAAGTTTTTCCTGTCAGCCGCAATTTCGTCTAGTTTCTTCCTGATCTGGCTTACCCTATGGCCAATCTTGAATCTATAGGCCAATGGATTTGAGCATGAAAAGAATCTACTAACCTTTGCAAGAACTGAAGTGCTATCCCTCTGCGGTGAAATTCCAGTTGAAAGATCATCCAACAAATCATCGGCATCATAGACGGCATCCCTAAGCTTTTCTAGCCAGTCTCTTAGTTCATGATTCTTGGTTTGTTGCTCATTTGCATCCAAAAGTACAGCCTTGATTGTAGACAAAGTGTTGTGAAGTTTCTTCACTTCTGATTTGATGCTACAAGCTAAACCGATCTCTTCAAGAGCAAGTGAAGAAACTTTTGATAGAACGTCCTCTGTGATGATGAACAAGAATGATTCTGCCATTTTTGCTTTTTGCTGAGAGAGAAGAAATTGTTGGCGACTAGTAAAAGTCGTCTTTAAGGACAAAATTAAATTGCAGAAATAGTCTCCAACCTGTACCCTATTTTGCAAGTTTAGCCCCAATTTTTTATTTCTTGGCATTAAGCTCCTCAAACATTTCATTAACAGGCAAAAATGGTCCTCACCAGTCCCAGAGCCACCGCCAGCTCCCCCAATTCCAAATTCTATAACCCTCATCTCAAACGCTCCTTGGCTCTTCGTCGTAGCAAACCCTCTGTCCCTAATGTCACGACTCTTCATTTACCCCGACAGACTCCTAGTGCAATCCGATCTTCGGTCGGCTTTCCTACCTAATCCACAACATATGCTCCGATGCCCGAAACTAGTCCACTGCCACTGTCCCATAACCCCTCCCCCCAAAAAAATACCACCCTGCTTTGGTCGATGCCAAATCAGTTGAATTGTTTTGGAAAAGAGAGGTATGTTGTCGACCCCATCCAATCCCAAAAGATCAAAACTAGGTAACAATCAATTGAATTAGTTAATCTAACGTCTTGAAATTGAATTCGAGGCCACGAAAAATGATAATGCTGTAAATGGATTTTGTTGGCTATTGATGCCAATCTAGTCCAATTGGAGGGTAATGGTGAGACTTGGGGCTTAGCCTATTTAATAGCTGATCCATTGCCTGATAATTCATTGATGTATGAGGGTTATTAGTAGTTATTTCTGTTTATTCAATTGCGATCTCTTTGCAAAAAATTAATTTTCACAACTTGATTTGAAGAGATCTCACTTTCGTTGGAACCCTAGATCATGTTGCTGACGGATTTTGTGTCCTAGTGAAAACCGAACTAATATTAGTTCTCTTGTGATTTATTGGTTGAATCTTGAAAGAAACGGTTATATATCTGAATTATTCTAGGTTTCCTCCATTGTTTCTAAATTTTGGTTGTCAAAACTCCGGACCACCACTCTGGTTTGAGTCTCTTCTTCCCTAAAACCTAGTTTTCTAGGACTTTATGACATTTGTATGATTCTTTAAAGTTTATTATACAAATTGATATTTGGTGCACATGTTAGTATATTTTTATTGTGATTAACTTGATTGCATGTCTTAATTTAATTTGACCTTTGAAAGACATTAATCCTTGATTCTTTATCTTCTTGTTCTCGTGTTCAAATTGAGCCTTGACCTGAGGACCCGATCTTCATGGAATCATGGTGAATTTGACTATTTGGAACATGAAGAACATCATACTGTTATCACCGTGTCATTAATATGTAATTGTGAATATTACCTATGAACCTAATTGATACTTTACGTTTATTTGTAACTTTGTATGTTGCCAAATATTTATTGGTATTCATGTTTTCTGACAAACACTAAACTTCAAATTTTTTCTTAAGTTGATTAAAAACTTCAATTAACAACTGCTACGTTTGAACTCAGAGTTTTTTTATGGAAAAAGGGATTTTTCTATTTGGTAGCAAAAAAAAAAAAAAAAAAGGAGGATTCTTTGTTCAACAAAAGGTTTCTAAGGCAATAATACAAGAATTTCCCGAAACAATGACTGCTGATCAAATAAATGAAGCTAATGAACTTTCCTATACCCCTATTATTCTATATTTGTCTAATCATGTATTGAGAAAAGTAGAAAAAATTGATGATGCCAAGTCTTTGTGGGATAAACTTGAAGAACTCAATTTGGTTAAATCTTTGCCTAATAAAATGTTCCTCCTAGAAAGATTTTTTAGTTTTAAGATAGATTCATCTAAAGAGTTAGATGATAAATTTGACACCTTTAATAAATTGGTATAAGATATTACTAATACAGGTAACAAGGCGTTTCAGGAGTTTAATGCAGTTGTACTCCTCAATGCCATACCTGAGGCATATAGAGAAGTTCTAACTACCATTAAGTATGGCATTGATATCTTGACCCTTGATATTGTTATAAATTCTTTAAGAAGTAAAGAATTGGAGCTTAAGCCACTGTTTGGTACACATTAAAATTTTCATTTTCATTTTTCTACTCATTTTCAACCACACATTTTTCAATAAAATATTATTTTCCATCACATCAATTACATTTACTTCTTTTTTAACCACACATTCTTCATCAATTTATTATCCCAGAATACATTCTTCCAAAATAATGTGGTTCAAACACACCCTAAAAATGAAAAACATGTGAAGGATTCTAAGAGTTTGTTTGTGAGAAGTAGACTATTAAATAAGTAGAGTAATAGAAAAGAAATAATATTACCAAGAAGAAAGGTAAAGAAAAGTATAGGTCAAAATCTAGGACTGAAAATAGGAAGTATTATGGACATGGGAAGATTGGACACTCCATAAAAGATCGTTATAAAAAGAAGAATGAGCAGATACAGAAGTATGTGGATAAGGGAAATATTGTTGAACCCTAGATGCTAAGACTATAGAGCCCACACACACAAAACAATGTCACCGTTTTGCACTACCCGTACGAAATGAAATAATGCCCGTTCTCCGTGCCATCCCTGACTGCTAACAGACATAAACACAAAAAGACGCATGAAATAATGCTTGTTCATTCGGATCTGAATAATGCAAACTTTACCGATAACAATGATAAAAACCAAGAGTGGATTTTGGATGCACTTTTCACATATCGTCTAGAAAACTTTTATTAGAAAACTATAAGGATATGAATGGGGTGAGGTTGTGATGGGCAATAATGCTGCTTGTGGGGTTAAGGGAATTGGTAGTGTAACTTTGAGATTTGAAAATTGATATACCTTTACACTTGAAAGGGTAAGATATGCTCTTGATTTAAATAGAAACTTGATTTGAATATGTAATCTAGATGATATAAGCCTATAGAAATGGCTTACTAAAAGTGATCAAGGGATCACTTGTCAATTTCAAGGGTATTAAAGAAATGGTATATGTGCCACTAGAGCTCATGTTATTCTAAGTCATATTGCTGAGCCGTCGAGGGTTGAAATTGATGCTAATTTAAAGTAGCACAAAGTGAAAAAGGCTTACATATCTTAAGTAATAGGGAAGGTTTTTGGTAAAGATGTTATTTTCAGAGTTCCTTTCTGTGAGTATTACACTTTAGGCAAGCAATACACATTTTATTTTAATATTGGAAAGCATAAAACTGCATTTGTTTAGGAATGTATACATTCTGACTTGTGGGGTCCTTCATCTACCATCACTTAAGGTGGAAATATATATTTTCTATCCCTGACTGATGATTTTTCAAGAAAAGATTGGATATTTCTTTCAAAACAAAAATACAATACTTTTGAAAAATTTAAAGTTTGGAAAACCTTGGTTGGAAATAAGACCGACAAAAAGATTAAAGTTTTAAGGACTGATATTGGTCTGAAATTTTCCAAGGCTGATCAACTTTGCAAAATTAATAGGATTCTTAGACATAAAGTGGTACCATATACCCCTCAATAAAATGGAATTGCTGAGAAGATGAATAGAACCATTTTAGATAAGGTCAGATGCATGATGGTTAGTTTAGGTGTTCCAAAAGTGTTGTGGGGTGAAGCTGTTATAACAACTGCCTCTAAAATAAATAGAACCCCTTCTAGTTCTTTAGAAAATAAAACTTTTGAGGAGGTATGGTTAGGTAAGTTAGCTAATTAGACCCATTTAAAAGCCTTCAGATGTACTTCCTACTCACTAGACTATAGGCAAGCTGAAGCCTAGATCCCAGAAATATGTGTTTATGGGGTATCCTGAATGGGTGAAAGGGTACATGTTGTGGCTAAAGAGTCTAGAGATTTTAAGATGATAACTAGACAAATGCCTTGTATGTGTGAGAAATACCTTGACGATGTTTTTGTGAGAGAAAAAAAAAAGGAAGGCCAAGCTATATGTGGAGCTCGGGTCTTTTCCTAAACTCATTAATGAGGATCAGGCTGGAAATGAAGCTGACAATACTTTGATTCTGACGAGAATAGTGAAGGCACTACTCGTAAGGTAGATGAAGAACATGAAAATCCCTAAGAAGGTTATCACTTAGCCAGGGATAGGATTAGAAGAGAGATAAGAGAACTTTCTAGGGGATTTTCCTGTTCACAACCTTCTTTATAAGATAATCTTGACATCATATCATATCTTTAGTTGTCATATGATATCAAGATTTGTCCTTTAAAGAGTCTAATCTTATGAAGAGGCTGTAACCTATAAGTTATTTAAGGACTGGCGTTTGTTATGGAAGAAGAGAATAAAGTCCATTTTAAAGAATAATACTTGAATATTGGTTCCTAAACCTGAAAATAAATTCTTAGTAGACTGTAAATGGATTTGTAGTATTAAGGATGATAATTCTTCAAAGAAGCCTCTTAGGTTTAAACCTAGATTGGTAGTAAAGGGGTTTACTCAAAAACCTGGTACTGAAATTTTCTCACTCGTTGTTAAATACATTACCATAAGAGTTATGCTTGTTTTAGTTGCACAAAATGACTCAGAGCTTGAACAGATGGATGTAAAAATCGCCTTCTTACATGGTAACTTGGATGAGGCCATCTATATGTGTCAACTACAGGGTTTAATTGATAATAAGAAACCTAAACGTGTTTGCTTATTAAAAAGATCTTTATATGGGCTAAAACAGTCACCTAGACAATGGTACAAAAGATTTGATAACTTTGTGCCATCTATTGATTTTATGAGAATTTTTTTACCATTGTCTTTATTTCAAAAAAAATAAAATGAAGATAAATATGTGATTGTTTAGCTGCTTGTTTGTGGATGGTAAATTGTTAATTGGACAAATATTAGTAACATTAATGAGGGTTAAAAATCTTTAAGTTCTGAATTTGAAATGATGGACTTATGCCATGCTCAAAGAAATTTAGGTATGGACATTAAAAGAAATAAGTCTCAATAGATTTTATTTCTTATTCGGTCGCAATAGATTTTATGTCTTATTCAATCTGCCTATGTGGAAAAGTGTTATATAAATTTGCTATGCATGGATCCAATTATGTAACTTTGCCTCTTTCTAGTCATTTCAAGTTTAGTAAAGATCAGTGTCCCATTGATGAATCTGATGTTAAATACATGCAAAAGGTTTCTTATGCAAATGTTGTGGGATTTGTTATGTACAGTATGATATATATACCAGACCTGATGTATCTCATGCCATTAGTACACTAAGTATGTTTATGTCCAATCCTGACTCTGAACAATGGATTGCCTTAAAATAATTATTAAGGTACTTAAAAGGATCTTCTGATTTAGGTTTATGTTTTAAATCCTCTAAAAATGGTGTTATTTTAAATGGGTATGCAGATTCTGACTATGCTGGTGATATGGATTATAGAGAGTCAACCACTTCTTACATGTATACTTATATGGTACTTGTATATGTTAGAAGTCACACTTGAAGTCTATTGTTGCCTTATTTTATTTACCATTGAAGCTGAATATGTGACTGTTACTGAAATCATTGTAAGTTAAATTAAATTTTCTAATCATATACAAGTTTATTCTGATAGTCAAAGTGTTATTCATTTATGCAAAAATTCAATTTTTTTATGAAAGAACTAAGTATATATATGTTAGAATGCACTTTATTAGAGAGATAATTTTTTAAAAAAAATCTATTATTCTACTTGGAAAAAAATGTCATACTCAATTTACTCAAGCAAATATGGAAACTAATGTACTTCCTCTTAACAAGATTAAATTTTATTTACAAATGTTAAGAATTGACACTGGGTAAACTATGTGCTACTGCAAGTACACAACACATAGGTGTTGCTGATCGCTGTGGAACTGACTGTTACTTTGGTCTATAATGTTTTGATCATTGGTATCAAGGTGGAGATTTGTTAGGTTATGATGTCAATCCAGTCCAATTGGGGGCAATGATGAGACTTGGGCTTGACCCATTTGATAGCTGATCCATTGCCTGATAATTCGTTGATGAAGCCCAAACCTCAAGCCCAATAAATGGTCAAAATCACCCTTCTTGAAGTGTAACTTTAGTTGCCACTTACGTGCAAAATTGCCTAATCCGTTGATCCATTTGAGATCAACGATGATAGATTTGTGTATAAAAGAAACTTTGGTGTGTTGCCCTAATTCACATGGATCGTCTGATTTTTGTAGCGGCTTTTGGAATTTCTCTCTTCGAGTCTTTCCCTTTTCTTTTGTCTTTTCCATTGATCTTCAATATTAGTACTTTTAATTTCTAAGAGTCCGTTTGATTACAAATGTGAAAAATGGGTGGAAAGAAAATGAATTTTAGGGAATTTAATTGCCTAGAAATTATTTTACTGGGAATTGTAATTAATTGTGTTTGATTGATGTAATTTTTCACCTGCAAAATGTTGAAAGTTTGGTGTCCATTTGACTTTGTTTTCATGAAAAATGTCTACTAAAGTGATAATTTCTTTTACCATTGGATCTAGAATTTGTTTCACTTGCAAAAAAAAAAAAAAANAAAAAAAAAAACTTGGAAAATCAATGGTTTTCCACAAAATCAAGGAATTGGTAAGCATGTGAGCCAAATGTGGAAATTTTTTTCCATGGAAAATAAAGTGTATCAAACAAGGCAAAAGTAGAAGTTGAAATTTATTTTCCATTTTCCATAGAAAATAATGGTCAATCAAACACACCCTAAGTGATTCTTGAGTCTATGTGATTCTTTTGTGAGGAGCATGAGTTTGGTCTTTATTTTGAGAGCTTCTAGTTTATAGAAGCAGCGTCGATTGACCAATGAGGGTTTGGGATAGGTCTTCTAATTTGTATAGAAGAGTACACTATTTTGAGCTCTAAAATCTGTGATAGTGATGCCTTGTTTATTTCGAATTAAAATAAGATTTTAATTTAAGTCAAAGTCAAACAATCAATATTAACCACATCTTTCATGTGTTCCACAACTTTTCAACGACACATTTCAAAAACTTCTATCACAATCTATTAAAAATCTAATTTTAATTCCCACCAAACACCTACTGAGATGCCAACGAGTTTTTAAGTTGTAATAGATTTGAATATGATTTTTCGATTTCTTGTTCTAATAGATTTGAATATAATTTTACAGAATACAATGCTCGAATTTTGTAAAAATGAAATTAGTTAAGGATTCTTGAACTTTTATTGAGACATGGTCGTGAATTTGCAGAAATCGAAATTATTATTTTGATCTGGTGGGCGACGCAAAGGTTGTTCTGGTTGTGGATATTGGCGACTGGAATGTTGCTGCTTGGTTCATGCTCTACTAAGTATTTAAAGAGAGGACGTCTCAACATTAGACACAATGCTATATTGCATTGTAGTTGTAAAATTCATGACTTTCTAGATAGGTTCTTAATGTCATTGGTAATTCTATGGTCCCTCCTTCAAACCCCTACAATAGAGTGATGATTGGTTTCAACTTGTATGGAAAATTTTCATCCTAAGAAGACATTCTGTTGAGCATATCCGCTACATTTCCATTGGCTACTAGCACCCTATTGACATCGAAGTCAGCCGTGTCACCCACAGCCACTAGGACAAGTTATGCCCACCAAGTCCTCTTCACCAAAGGCGATGTCTTGGTTGAATCATACTTTCTAAATAGAGTATATTCCACTCAAGGGAACGTGATTTTTTCTGGTAGAATTAGAATCTTGCGTATCGTTATTTTCCCTACTATTATATGTGTCCCTCTCGTCCAAAGTGGGGGATTCCCATCTACTTTTTCTTTCTCATGATTGATTTTTATATACTTCGCCAGAAATCCACTTCTAAACAAGCATTAAATCTCTTCATGTAACATGAAGCAACTCCTAGTGTCATGTCCATTATCTCTATGGAAGTGATAATATTTCTTCTTGTCTCTGTTTTTGGTTGAGACGGTCGTGTGTCTCGGACATTCAAATTCCATCATGTCTAAGATTCTCATCAACACTCGGATTGAAAGTTCTGGTGTCATCTTGTTTTTGCCTAGTTTATCGATTGCTTGAATGAGACCTGCTTGTATGCTGAACTTTCTATCTATCACTGTCAATCAATTTTCGCTCTTTATGTGACTTTCAATTGTGAATCTCTGACGCTCTTCCCTCACGAAGGCTTATTGTGACCGTGTCTACCAGAGCAAAAGTTCTGGTATCATCTTGTTTTTGCCTAGTTTATCGATTGCTAGAATGATGCTTGCTTGTATGCTTCTATCTATCATTGTCAATCAATTTTCGCTCTTTATTTGACTTTCAATTGTGAGTCTCTAACTCCGTTCCCTCAAGAAAGCTTTTTGTAACCGTGTCTGCCATTTCGCATCCACACATTTATGTTATTTTTTCAACAGCTCATACACCAACTTTGGGGGATTCTATGAAAAAGACATTTTGATTGATTGATTCTCTATTTTGTTCATCATGACAATAATGGTTGAAATATGGAGATCTTTAATCCGGAGAGTAGCTCTACTGAGTCTGATCATGTAGTCTTACAATAATTCATCCCTTTCTTGTATAACCCGCATCAAACCAATGACTATCTTTCTCTTTCTCTTGCTACTTAAGAAGTACATGTTATATAAATATAGAATACAACAATGGAAATAAAAAAGAACAAGAAGATGGAAAGAAAAGATATCGAATAAAAAGACTTGATCACCAAATATGAATCGTTGTCCTCAAACGATATTTGTCTCCTCCACCAAAGCTTTTGAGGATTAAGTGACAAATAGTTTGTAGGATTCAAGCCTAGAAATGAAGAACACTAAAAGCTTTAAGTAATTCTTCAAAATTGAACAAGTGAAAAGGAATATATATGATTATATAAAAAACAATAATTTGGCTAGAATTTTGGGATGAAAAAGTGATGTTCCAAAGACAAAATTATTGATTTGGAATGATAATTAACTTATATTTATAGTACTCAATCATCCCTACACGAAATGGTTCAAACCATGGTGAAAAGTTGTAACACTTCACAAGAAAATCACCAGAAATTTAAATTCAACGGTCAAAATTTTCTATTATGCGACCGCATAGGCTATAACGATGCGATCGCATAGTTATAACCATGTTTGCCATTTTAATCCCTGAATAGGTCTATGCAACCGCATGACTAGAAGGTCTATGCGGTCGCATAGATTATTTTTGAGGCACCAACCGTGGTTTTTCTTTCATTTTTCAAAACTTTCATCCACAATCTCCAATCTATGTTTTGTTCTTTTTCTTTTGATTTGGAACAACAATAACAAGATTCCAACAATCCTCCACTTGTTCAAAATCAACTCTAATCATATAATCAAATATCAACACTTATACATAAGAATTAGATATATTCCGATTTGAATCTAATCATAGTGTAAATCTCATAAAGTATTATCGAAATTCCAGGTAACTAAAATGTTTTGAACCAATTATTCCTTGTGACAGTACGGATGAAATTATACACACAAGTATTAAGTTTTCTCAAGTTCATCTAACTCGCTTAGTGCTAATATGACCTTACACTTATCTTATTTCTTTGAACTTTTAAAGAGAGAATCTCCAACTCTCTAATGAGGCGGCATCACCTCAAAGTTTACATAGGTAAAGTTCTTATAACATCTTTGTTACTTTTAGAGATACTTGTACTCCTTACTGAACTTCATTAAGAGTTTATAACTTAACCCCTTCAATAGTAACAACCAACACTATCCATCAATGATAGGGTTTAATAATTTTAAAAGCGTTGAGATTCATCCACTTATCGAATGATTTGTTATTAACCCTTGAACCTAAATATATTTGTTTAGTATATTATGGTAGGGTTGCTATCATTGGTGGATTTATTTAAGAAGTTTCAACCCCATCCTACTTGATGTCGATCTCACTAACTCTCTCGTATGAGGTTTATTAAACGGATCCGCTAAGTTCTCACTAGACTTAACAAATGTAAGAAAAATTGTTCCATACTCGATTAATTTCCTTACATACTCATGTCTTAGACTCATATGTCTAGACTTTTCATTATATACTTCGCTATAAGCTCGAGCAAGAGTAG
>CAIGRF010154906.1:0-11925 GCA_903798235.1 Fraxinus ornus
AAACTCAAACAATAAATGAAACTTGAGACCTCATAAAATATGAATTTTCGAATTGGTAAATTTTAAAATATCACCCCAAATAGAACTAAACATACAAACATCTAGAATAATAATTTGAAGTCAATTTTAAAATTATTATTTAATTATTTAAAACAATCATTAATATCAATCCTTTAACAAGAGAAAATAAAAAAAAAACAAGAAAATTTGTAATTATTTGAGATGGGAATTACATGATATATATATATATATATATACACACACACACACACACACAATAAATCTAGTTAGTTTATTTGGGATTAAGACTTTATCATAATTCAATTAATTACCTAAAACTATTTACATCAGGCTTGTAGTAGTTATAATTGTATTGGAACCTATCAATTCCATAATACTCTTCTGACTGTGGTTCAAAATTGTATCTAATTCCTAATTTTCAACATAAAAATTACGATCATACTAAACAAATGGAGGTTATCCTTTAAAATCTTTTTAATCATGATTTGTTTTTTGATCGACCCTAACTTAACTCGAATTTATCTAAAATGATTTTTTCTCAAGCCTAAAATACATGATTTAATATGATCCTATCTAACAAGCCCAATATTGATATTCTAAATCTCGCTTTATCAATATTTAATTATTTGGCTCAAATAAAATAGGAATTTAAAACTTATTTCATTTTAGTCCTCATTTTTCCAAAATATTAAAAATTTAGCATATAAACAAATAAGATTTTATATCAAAGTTTTCGGGACGATACAATCTTTCTGATATATATAACTGTGCAAGCTGTTCCATATTAAAATTTACTTTGATTGATAGATTATGGGCTGACTTCGTCAAACGATCAATCATTACCCAAACAGCATAGTGACCTCATGCTGACTTCGAAAAACCTACTACAAAGTCCATCACTATGTGTTCCCACTTCCATTCTGGAATGTCCAGCAGTTTTAATAGTCCTAATGACCTTTGATGTTCTATTTTGACCTACTGACAAACAATATATTTTTCCACGAAAAGACAAATTCCCCTTTTTATGTTTCTCCAACAAAGTATATCTCGAAGGTCTCAATACATTTTCGTACCACCTAGATGTACAACATAACAGGAGGAGTGAGCCTCATCCAGTATCTCGTTTCTTATAAATTCATCCTTAGGTACACACAATTTTCCTTTAAAAGTTAGTGCTTTATGTACAGATATTTCAAATCCTAACTGTTTGTTTATACTAACGTTAGCCTTAATCTTTTACGGAAATGGATCTTTATTATATGTTTCCTTGATTCGATCCTTTATAGTAGGTTGAATAATTAACGCTTTTATTCTTGTTGAAGTCCGAGTCAGCAGTATGATGACTTTAAATCTCAATTTCTCAACATCATTTATCAAATGTTCTTGTACCGTAGGTAAAACTGCTTACTGTGATACCGTCTTATTGTTAAGAACATCTGGACTACGTTAACCTTACCCAAATGGTAAGAATCGTATAATCGTAATCTTTCGCTAACTCCAACATTTTCCTCTATCTCATATTTAGTTCATTTTGTGTGAAGAAATATTTAAGATTCTTGTGATCCGTATAGATATCACAATTCCCTCTATACAAATAGGGACGCCATATCTTTAAGGCGTGAAATACCACTACAAGCTCCAAGTCATGTGTTTGATAATTCTACTCATACTGCTTCAATTGTCTTAAGGCATAAGCAATCACCTTTTTATGTTGCATTAAACACATAGCCCAAGCCCTGCTTGGAGGCATCACTATAAATTACAAACCCATTTGATCCTTCAGGTACCATCAATACGCGAGTCGAGACTAATCTCTACTTAAGTTCTTGAAAACATTCTTCACACATTTCTGTCCATTGAAACTCCACACCCTTTCTAGTCAACTGGGTCATTGGCTCTACTATTTTTAAAAAGTCCTCAACAAATCTCCTATAATATCCGGCCAATCTTGAGAAACTGCAAATTTCATCCATACTGTTTGGTCTAGGCCAATTAGTTATTGCTTTTACTTTAATTGGGTCTGCCTCAATTTCTTGGACAGTAACCACATGACCAAGGAAACTTGCGCGATCAAGCCATACTGTGCACTTCTCAAATTTGGCCTATAATTTCTCATTTCTCAAAGTTTCAAGTAATACTCGAAGTTGTTCTTCATGCTACTTCTTATATTTGGAGCATATAAGTATATTGATAATATTTACTCTAATGAATTGGTCCAAATATTGATGGAATACTCAGTTCATTAGTTTCAAAAATATTGTTGGGGTTGGTCAAACAAAAAGGCATGACTGTGAACTCATACTGCTCATAACGAGTTCTGAATGCAGTTGTTGATATATCACTTGCCTTGACCTTCAGCTGATGATTTCCCGACCTCAAGTCAATATTATAAAACACCTTTGCACCCCTTAATTTATTGAATAAATCTTATATTCTTTGAAGCGTATATCTAATTTTGATGGTCAGATGATTCAATTCTCGATAGTCGTTGTACATCCTCATACTTTCATCATTCTTTTTTAGAAAGAATACTAGAGCACTCCATAGAGATATACTCGATCGAATGAAACCTTTTTTCCAACTACTCCTCCAACTGTAGCTTCAATTCTTGAAGTTCTTTTTAGTGTCATTCTATAAGGAACCTTAGATACTGGTGCCGCTCCAGAGACCAAGTCAATCGTAAATAACTTTTTTATCGGGGTGGAATTCCATGTAAATCTTTTGAAAATACATCCACAAAGTCTCGCACAATTTCAATATCATTAACGATTGCTTCTGTAAGTGGGGAACCGATAATATTAACTAAGAATTCCTGACATGACTATTTTCTCAATATCTTCTTCGCTTGCAAAGTTGATACAAGGCAAGGTAGAGATTTAAACCTTGCCCTAAAGAAACAGAACTCTTCCTCTCCTGGTCTATGAAATAATACTTCTTCATTGTGACATCGGATGGTCGCGTGATTGAGTCCCAACCAGTCCATGCCTAATATCCCATCAAAATCTTTCATGCCAAAAGAATAAGTCTGCTTGTATTACCTTTCCATCAATCTCTAACTTTGTAGCTTTAGTTATCTGATTTGTGCAAAAAGTTCTTTTTAAAGTGATGCTAACTTCTAATGCATTATCCATTTTCACACACACAACGTTAGACTTAGCAACGAAGAATGTAGAGATAAAATAATATTTAGTCCCAGAATAAAAAGGAACATACGCAGGTATATTAGATAATAATAAAATACATGTTTTCACACATATTTTATTAGACTTAGGGATGAATGATGCAGAGATAAAAAAATGTGCAGCCCTAGAGTCAAAAAGAATATAAGCAGGTATATCAGATAATAATAAAATAACTGTTATCACATTCGGATCCTGCTCAACCTACTGCTGATTTAGTGCAAAAACTTGGGCCTTTCCTTTTAGGTTCTTATCTTGGTCATCATCTTTCTTTCGTAGAGGCTCTGTACAGTGTAAAGCAATATGTCTTGACTTACCACACCGAAAATGTTCCTTTTTTAAATTACAAGTGTACGATATCGTAACAAGTAATATAGTAGACATTTGAGTCGGATTATCATTCCCAAGAGGACTATATTTCAGACTTAATCTAGTTTTCCTAACTCCTATTTGATGAAAGTAAACAAAAAAAGAATGGTAATAGTTGTGAATATTTTTTTTTCTTTTGAACTAACTATACTAAACTAATGGAAAGTATAAAAAGATTGCAAACACTGATTTATAAAAGATTCGAATACGTAATGAATATTAGGGCAAAACAAGTTCATCTAATGATTACCTCAATTCTTAATTCAAGATTCTAACCTAATGTAGTGTTCAGTCGAATCTTTTTTTGTATTCAATTTACCCCTCTTGAGTTCTCATTGAGCCTATTAAACTAATTCAATTTCATATCTCTACGTGAATTACCCTTAGTTAAACGAATTATAGTTCTAAGAATTCCTATAACAATCGTAATAATTAGTTTATGTATCTCTACACGTTATACTACTTTACCGAATTTTATTATATAGTCTAAGCCTCAAACTCACCTTTCAATTTGTAAGAAAATCAAGTAATCATCAAATTATTAGTCAAATAACTCAAAGTATTAAACTCATAACAAAATCAACAATAAGAGAATATGCTACATAAATCTTTGAATACAAGAATCAATGATCACAAAAGACTACATTGTTTGCCCTAATTTAAAGTTTAGTTGCACATAATGTAAAAGGAAAAACAAATAAATATCTTTGAGTACATCACGGAATTAATTCAATAAAGATATGAAAAGAATCAACTCTTGCACCAAGGTCTTCTTCTGCTTCCACTCTTTTCTTTTAACTTGAGTCCTATGATGAGTTTCTTCTCTTGATTTGACTCTTCGATCTCTTGTTGTATCTCTCTTTTTTCAATGTGGGGCTAATTCATACTTTCTTTGGTCTATTTATAGTTCCATGCACGTCCTTGGCCAAATTGGAGTATTTTTCTGGGCTTCTCTTGGCCCATTCAATAAAAAATCTACTTGTCCGACGCAACGCCTAGGAGCTAGAAACTAACGCCTAGGCGCCGCAATATTTGTGCAGGCAGCACCTGGCTAAAAAACTACTGTGGGTATAATGCAGCGTCTGGGCGCTGTGTTTGTAGCACCTGGGTTGTGTCTTAACTTTTTTTTTCTAATATTCGATTAAGGTGATTCATAATGCAATGGAAAGATAACTCAAAGGGCTACAATTTTGCAAGAAGTATCTCTTTTTCAATTCGAACGTTTACTGGGCCAAAAATGGGTCTCAATCTCCAACTAAAAATTTGGACATCCTTGGGCAATTGAAAATTGATTTGTTTTCACTCATTTCTATCTTTAGTTGCATTCATTTGACACCTAGAATTCTCGAATCTTTATCGTGAGCTTCGACACAACTTTTGAGTATTTGCACTTTAGCCCTCGATTTTTGGATCTTGTCATTTTTCCCTTCTTTCTTTCAATCTCACTTTCATTCATTGAGTTTCACTTAATAACATATTATATAATAAATTAAGCTATAATTCCATTAAAAAAGTTTCAAAATGTCAATATTTTTGAGCATGAATAAGTGTATAAAATACACTTATTAAACACCAACAAACTTAAACATTTGTTTGTCATCAAACAATACCATAACCTAACTTAACAAACACACAAACATGAAAAAGGTTTTGATTAGATAACATACCATTTTGTCTCATAATTGAAATCACTGTATTAAATGGATAAACAACTTTAAGGTCTCATTACCAAAATCAATTTCTACTTTTCCAATGCAAAACTGATGTGTGCATGTGTGTGTGTGAAGAATTAACCATGGCATTATGAATTCATAAGTTGTTTCAATTCTTGACCCTCAATGGTCAAATATGTTCTTTCATCACTTGTAAGATTCACACACCCACAAACTTATTCTTTTCGCTGTTTTCCAGTGTGAGAACTAAGGTTGGATTTTTTTTACTATTCTCACCTCTCTAGTTTAGGTAAATCTCACAAATTGCAGTACAACATGACAATAAACAAGGATTCTCCATTAATTTTGATTGCTTCAATCTCTAAGACTTAACTAGGCTAACAATTTCTTATCAAAAGTCAAATTTTTGTAAACAAGTGTTTGGAATTTAACCAAGGCATTTGGTACGTTTTCTGTTTCATGCACCTGTTTTTTCTGATTTTTTTTTTCAACAATTTTTTTTCTTTCTTTATTCGAGACATTCTCTCCCTTAAGCTTTTTAAATGACCCATGTAACAAACTTTCTGTTGATGACTCCCAAGTTAGATGACTATAGGGCACCAGCTTTTATAAATCCTTGCAGGCTTAATTGCTCGAGTCATAAAGGCTTCGAAGAGAAATTTTCAAATAAAAATATTTTGTTATGCCTTCATTAACACCAATTCAAGCAAAACGATATCTAACTTGAGATTTTCACTCAATTGCATCCTATTGACCTTAGACAATCTACACAAGTTTTTTTAAATTTCAGACATGGAATCCCTATTTATCTCAGCAACTTTCCACAACAGTGAAATCCTCCTAAACTATTCTAAATTTGGTCCAAGAATATAAAATTTAGTTGTTTTGGACTTAACATCTATGGTCCACTATTTTAACATATCAAATTATGAAATCAACTCATTCCTATACAATGCTTAACTTAATTCATGTACTCAATATATATCAAATTTCACATGGAAAAATAAAAATTAATCTAAATTCACCATTCATAAATCAATTCATGATTCAATATATTCATCATTGCCAGCTAGGTCAACTAACTCACACAAGCACAAAAAGGAAAATATTTTTATTTTTAAGTTTGTAGTTTTTTTCTTTTTAAAAAAAGCAATAAAAGCACACGAAAACATATACAAAATGAAAATTTATATTTTCCACCCCCGAACTTAAACTATACATTGTCCTCAATGTCTTTAATCTTAAATCTGCATATAAATGGGTGGGGGAGAAAGTGAAGAAAATACTCCCCTGATAAGGCATGTAATTCAATGGCTAGCTTTTATATTGCTCCATTTGGCTCATTGGTAATATTGGTTTAAATATTTCATGATATCGTGTTCCTGAAAAATCAAATAAAGCATTAATATCAAATAATTAGAACAAGTGTTACTTAACTCTAACGTCTAATAAACCAATGAGCTTATTGAAGATAAAAGGGAAAACGAGGTATGGGTGATGAGTTATAAATAACTTAAAATAAACTAAACTATCATAAAACTCAAAAACGAGATAAATAAAAAGGAAAAAAAGCTTGGGTTGTCTCTCAAGAAGCACTTCTTTAACGTCATTAGCTTGATTTTGTGCCATATTAGATCATGGTGGCTGGAACCAAGTTATGTCATCTTTGTATTTTGTGCAATTTTCATTTATGGACCCTTTTTTTGCTCTCCATATTCTAATATGTCCATCTTCATCTCTACCAAGAAGTCCACCAAAATTTAATTTTCTATTCTAACAGCTTCGTTGATCAGGTGGTTCTTCTTTGTGAATTCTACAACAATTTTTGTTGTTGGAAGATTTCTCAAGTGGGGTATAAATATTAAATATCTCTTGTTGACACTCTATCCTCAATATTTGCTCACCATTCTCCACGTCAATTAGAGTTCGACCCGTTGCTAAGAAGGACCAACCCAATATAATTAGAATGTCTCAATCTTCTGGTATGTCTAGCACAATGAAGTCCACTGAAAATATTAAATTTTTTGCTTTTATGAGCACATCCTCAACTTTGTCACGTAGTTTTGAAATTGTAGTATCAGCTAGCTGTAGCTTTATTGATATTGATTTGACTTCACCCAATTCTAATTTCCTGTAAACAAAATATGACATTAGATTTATACTAGCACCCGTGTCACACAATGCTTAATAGTACAAGAATTTCCAATTGAAATAGGCAAAGTAAAACTCTCTGGATCTTTCAACTTAGGAGGCAATTTGTTTTGCACTCCTGTACTACTTTTCTTCGTTAATGCTACAATTTCAAACTCCAAAAAATTTCTTTTCTTTGTCAACATATCTTTCAAAAAAATTGTGTAGCTTGGAATTTGTAATATCACATCAATCAACGGAATATTGATCTAAAGTTTCTTGAGAACATCAAGAAAATTTCAAATTTTGTATCTTGTTTATTCTTCTTAAGCCTTTGAAGAAAAGGAATGTGAGAAATGTAAGCCTTAAATGGACTTGGTGCATTAGCAGTGAATGCTTCTGTACTTTCTTCATTCTCAATTGAGGTGGGGGCAAATTTTTCCTCCATTATAGCTTCATCAACATCTTCCTTGTCATTTAACACTAATATCTGATAATTGTACTCCACTTATTGTAGTTATAGCATGAATATTTTTTGCCATTGACTTCTTTCGAAGTCTTTGGGGGAATGAAAATAGAGGTACATATGCTTTAACTTTTACAGGAGCCCTGGGTTGATCATTTTCCACTACCTTTATTGCCATCACTTGCTCTTTAGGTTTTGTCATTGTATTGCTTGACAATGATCCCTGAGGACATTCTGCAAGTTGTTGAGCTATTTGACCAATATATGACTCTAACTTCTTGATGGATGCATGCTGAGTTTGAAAATTAGTATCAATCTGTTGGAATACTTTGTCTGTTTTATGCATATATTGATGAAACATCTCTCCCAAACTTGGTTTGTTCTCTTGTTGGACATTATTTGGAACATTCTTGAGCTGATTATCAGACCATCTGAAGTTCGGGTGATGTCTTCATCCCGAGTTATATGTTTGTGAATATGGGTTAAAATTGCGGGAACCATTCTGAATGAAGTTGACATGTTCCTTTGGAAAGTCCAAAGACATACATTTTTCTGTTGAATGATTAGCTCCACGATTTTCACATGATGGGCCACTCATCACTGCATGTGCTCCTCTCGTTTATGATTTAACCAATAGCTCTACCTGCTTTGTCAGAGCCGCTATCTGTGCATTCATAGATGCGGTGTTATCCAATTCATACATCACAAATGCTCTCGGTGGTACCACTCTTTCTAATGAAAACATTGAGTGTGTAGTGGCAATTAGCTCAAATAGATCTAACATTTGTTGTACTGATTTTCCTATGATCGATCCACCGTATAGGAGTCCACTTGAGATTTTGATAGTGGTGAGAGTCAAGTGTAGAAGTAATGTACTTGATTACCAATTTGGATGCCATGATTTGGACACTTTCGCATCAGCTCTTCGAATTTGTTCCATACCTCGCAATAGCCTTTTCCATCCCGCTGTTGGAAGGTTTGAATTTTCTGCCTAAGTTTAGCTACTTTTGCCGGCAAAAAGAATCTGTTGTAGAATTTTCTGGTAAGCTCTTCCCATATAATAATGATTGCATGAGGTTCGGCGTCTAACCACTACAATACGACATTTCTAAGTATATATGGGAATAATCTCAATTTAATAGAATCTTCATTGACCCCCGAAGCTTGAAAATTCTGATAATTTCGGAGAAATCTGGAGAGATGTGTATTTAGATTTTCATGAGGCAACCTGTAGAATTGAAAAGTGTTGCTCATCAAATTGATCTATTCTGCCCTTATCTAAAAATTATTTATCCCAAAATCTGGATACACAATACTAGAGCGCGCATGTGCAGTTATGGGTGTCAAGAACATTGAAACAGGTAAGTCTCATTCATTTATTTCCATTCGCGCTTGCTGCTGATTCGGTGGTGCAACTACTCTTGCGGCAGCATATCCAATTGGTTTCATAGGAATCGGAATAGTTTGATAATCTGCCATTTGATGTTGTTGTTGTTTGTGTTCTTTACATCTTTGTCGAAAGGTGCGTTCTATCTTTGGCATTGATAACTGCATCCCGAAAGTTGAGGCCCTACTTTCGATCTCACACCATCAACATGTTGATCAACTTCCCGCGCAGGCAAGTATTACAAAAGCCTAATGCCTCGGGAAGATTGTTGAAATGGGCAGTAGAATTGAGTAAATTTGAAATCATCTTCAACACACAAACTGCCATCAAAGGCTATGCCTTAGCAGACTTTGTGTCTAAATTAGCCAATGTCCCTGAGGTGGACAAGGCAAAGAAGCTCCCCAAGCCTCCTACTTGGAACTTATTTGTGGACGACTCATTCGATGAAATATGCTCGGGTGCAGGTGTAGTGCTGGTGAGCCCTGAATGGCATAAGTTGAATAGTGTTGTACGATTTGGATTTAAGGCCACCAATAATGCAGCTGAATATAAGGCTCTCTTTGTGGGCTTGAGGCTGGCTAAGGAAATGTAAGTGAAGAGGCTATTAATCAATAGTGACTCCCAACTTATTGTAGGCCAAGTGAATGGCAGCTTCATGGCCTAGGACAAAGCCATGGCTACCTACCTCAAATTGGTAATGAGCATACTCATCTCTTTTGAGAAATTTGAATTGAATCAAATCCCTCACATGGAAAATGCCCATGTCGATGCTTTGTCCAAGATAGCTAGTAAGGATTCTGAGTTGCTAACGATGGTACCTGTTAAGCACCTTTTGAGGCCGTCCACCTCTTCAGAAGAGGTGATGTGGGTAAAAGGAACCCCAACTTGGACGCAACCTCTCATATCTTATCTCAAGGATCAGACTTTGCCAGACAACAAAGAAAAGGCTTATAAGCTAAGAAGGAGGTCCATCCATTTTGTGTTAGTGGATGATGTTCTTTACAAGCATGGATTCTCTTCGCCTCTTCTTCGATGTGTAGGAGGAGAAGAAGTCAATTATATACTCTGGGAGATCCATGAAGGAATTTGTGGCAACCACTCTGGAAATTTTCCTTGGCGAGAAAAGTACTAAGACGGGGTACTATTGGCCTACTTTGAAAAATGATGCTCTTTAATTTGTTCGTAAATGTGACAAGTGTCAACGTTTCTTCCATGTCCAAAGACAACCTTCCCAAGAGCTTATTGCAATGTCTAGCCCTTAGCCTTTTAGCAAGTGCGGCATGGACCTCATTGGCTCTTTACCAAAGGACAGAGGAAGTACCGATTTTGCCATTGTTACAATTGATTACTTCACCAAGTGGGTAGAGACTGAGCCCCTTGCAAAGATCACTGAGGGTAATACTTCCAAATTCTTATAGAAGAATATAATATGCCGGTTCAGCATCCCCCACTCAATCATTTCAGACAATGGGAAATAGTTCGACAACAAGAAGGCGAAGAATCTTTGTGGAGAGCTAGGAATTAAGAAACATATCTCTACCTGATAATAGTACATTTATTACATTTTTCACCCATTAATATTTGCGTTTCTATGATTATTTGATGCCTAAATGAACTAAGTACTTTTAAATCTTGGTTTATGTTGCAAATGGGTGAAAACGGTGGAAAATGGAAGAAATAAGTGAAAAATGATCAAAATGGAAGAAAGTGAAAGTTCAGGGACTGAAGAGCAAATATTATAAACTTGTTTTCAACCTTGTGATGAAGATTCAAGAGTGTTAGAGGTCAATTGGATGAAGAAAAGAGTCGAATGGATGAAATATAGCCAAAACATGAGCACAAATCAGCTTTTAAGCTGAAAAGTGTCGCACCGATTTTCAGTTTCATATTGAGACTAGTTTTTGACATGGAAAATAATCGAATTTGAATATAGTCTCTGAAGTATATTTGTAGCCCTTTGAGTTAGCTTTCCAATGCAACTTAAATCGGCTCAATCGGATATGAGGAGAGAAAGATATGACCCAAACACGCTGCGAGGTGCGCGCCCTCACATGCAGGAGAGGCGCGCGCCTCACACCAAGAAAAACTCGACTGAAGCTACCCAATTCCCTAAGGTACGTGCCCTAGCTTACACTAGGTGGGCGCCTCAAGCCAAAACCCAAAAATTTTCCAGTTTCCTTGTTTGATTAAAACACGTATGAAAACCTAATTTTCCACCATATTTAAGCCTCGAAACGTTCCAAAACGTGAAGAATTCATCTCCTATCAGTTTTCCCTCAAGTTTGGCTCAAGAACTCCATGGAAGGCTAAAACTCATGGTGAAGCAAGGAAGGAACTCATTCGGATTCGGTGATTTCACGTCGTTTATTCATGTTTTTTGGTATTTATTTTGCTAAACACTTATAGATCTAGATTTTCATCTTTATGAGTTAATTGTAAAATTGATTTAACTGTATTAAGTTTTTCTTAGAATCAATCTCGTTTTTGAAAGCCCTGCATTGGCTAATTAAGAGGTGGGTGAATTGGTTTTAAAACTTTTTCAATAACAATGCAGGATTTAAAAACAAAAGTTCACACAAATGATAATATAACAATTTAAATGCAAATAGACACGTAGGTAATAGAATTAAGTTTGCACAAAGTAATAGCGTTAAGTAAAAGAGTTAGAGAATGCAAACGATATAGTATGGAGGTTCGATC
>CAIGRF010154906.1:13412-26882 GCA_903798235.1 Fraxinus ornus
TTTTCAACAATGTAATACTTTTGATCTCTTTAAGAATGGAGAATAAGGTGGTTGGGATCAATAAAAGCCTCACTTTAATGCTCAAGAATTATTGTTTCAAGTGAAGGAATAGTGATGTATTTATAGCTCTCAAACGATCAAAAAATCTATTTTACAGGACGTACTTTACCGGACGTCTGGTAAATACTGGATAGTCACATATCCGTTAATTTTTGTCAGAAAAATAGAACGTTGGAAAAATGACCGTTGGCCAAAAATTGGCTTTACCGGACGTCCGGTACAGCTAGTTTGGCCCGGAACGTCCTCGTTTTAATTTTATATCAAATGTATGAGTTGGACAGAGGTTTTAAAATTGTTTTTCAAAGTACTAGTCATATTAAAAAGATGTGTTTCGGTTTTTACTTTTGAAAAACATATTTTTCTCGTAAAAACATTTTTATTGAGAATTTTGTAATATCACAATTTTGAGCTTATCACGATGCATTGCCAAGTATTAGAATGTTTTACCTTTACGTGTAATCGTGAAAACGTCTAAGTGCTAAGTTTAAATAGTTTGATATGCATTGCTTGATTTGTACTTCTACTTCTCGATTTTCGTGTAGGCAAGTTTTTGTAGGATTTTCAATATCATTCTCCAAGGTCTCGATTGAGCTTGTTTGCATTTGGGCTTGTGTGCAATTTTCTTGATCTCGAACTTTGTGCCATCAAATATATTCAATAATCACTATGGCCACTGAAAATCAATTTGTTAGTAATAAACATGATTTGTTTGTGATAATCAAAACGAGACATCAACCATAGGTCAACAATTTCCTCCTTTTTGATTATGACAAACACAATATGATTTGCAAGATATATATATGAACAAATTGATAGAAAATAAAGAGTACTATTGCATAAACATATTCCCCCTGTTAATTTCACTATAATTCTCCCTTTTTAAGTATAATCATGCAAATCTTGTCCATATCTTCCCCCTTTTGGCATAAACAAAAAATCTGCAAGCATGAATAAGCAATAATCATAAGGGAAAATAATTCATAGACATGAGAAATTTGTAGTACATAATCAAAATGTCAATCATAGATTTAAAATTTAAATACATCAAAATAGAAAGCTACGGAGTCGGATGACTAGGTGGAAATCGAGCAAGCATATCATCGATGTCGTAGTGAGGGAGTCGAGCCGTCCACTCAAAAGTGCAAACTGATTCTCTAAAAGACCCCGACTTGGAGGAGGTGGAGCACATGAGATCCTCGTGGCATGTGGTGCATCCCCAGCGTCGTCGTCCTCTTCCTCTTCCTCAAATGGTAGCGCAGAAGGCCCCGAAGTCGGGTCGAATTCCTTCATCTCAGACACCCATTGACCATTTTTCTTAATGATTCTCATTCTTTTAAGAGTAGTGGAACTAATAGTATCGGAAGGACAAAGTTTAACAGAAGCTTCGTCATGAAGAGGAATGTCAAAATGTTTAAAAATCTTAGTTAAGAGCATGCCATAAGGAAGTGCTTTTGCAATGCGTGAGGAGTGAATGAGTTGCATAAAACCTAAGGCAATGGTCAGGAAGTCCACTCGCTGACCAACTAGAAACGAGTCGAGGAGAAAAAGGTAAAAGTTGTTCACTTCATCACGATGCCCCTTTCAGGGTAAAATTATATTTGCAATGATGTTTTCAAGGACTTTACATTGGAGAGTGAGTTGATTTGTAGATATTTTCGTAATGTTCTCAATGTTTCTACCCATCACACGTTGACAAACATCAAGAGGGCTATAATCATCTACGTGTGGGTGTGCCTTGTGTACGTAAGTTTGGATATCGCATGGTTCCAGCTCAAGGATGGTGCGAATGAGGGGTTTTGGAACGGTAATGCGAACATTTTTTATAAAGCATGTAATGTCGGCACCTCGTGAGGGAAAAGTCGTGTTTTTGTAAAATTCTTTCATGAGTCGTGGATATGCATGATCTTCTAAAGTGAAAACGAAACCCCACCCCATATTCGTAAGGAGTTCCTCAATTCTAAAAGCGGGAGCATCAAAAGTGAAAAAGAAAAAATCGACATTCATACCTATCAAAATGGGTGTCTTCTCGAAAGGATTCGACGTCAGCTTGGAGTCGGTGTCAAGATCCATGTCTTCTTCTTCGGATGACGGAGATGGGGGACGACGCTTAATCGTTTGTTTCAGCTGTTTCCCTTTACCATGTGAAGTAGACATAGTGCTCAAAAATGAGGATTTTCGGAAATAAGGGCTCGAAGAAAAAGATGTTCAATTTGTGGAGTGAAGTAGGTGGATAAAATGTTGATAAATCCCTAGAAATTTATGGGATGCTCGACTTAGAGGTTGATTAGGAGCAAGGTTGAAAGAGACGAGTGGGTTCGAAATCTAGGGCTCAGTTTGGTGGAGAAATTAATGAAATCCCAGAAATTCGAATAGAAATCGATCAATTTTTTTATGGAAAAACACATTTAGGAGGAATGAGTGGATGAATTATGGGCCTAATTTGAGAGGGAAATGGTAGGGGAGTGGTGTGGTGTGTTAGAGGAGATGGAGGAGAGAAATGAAGAAGAAAGAGGGAAATATCGCGATTTTAAAACTGAAAAATCTTATACCGGACGTTCGCTAAAGAAATGAGAAGAAAGGCAAAATGTTCTGTTTTACTGGACGCTGGATACTGGACGTCCGATATTTTTTTTTTAAATAATAAATGTAATGTAAAGAGTATGGTTATAAAAGAAAGAGACATTGTTGAAAATTATTTTGAGAGACGAAATATTTAAAAAAAAGTTTGGAAATCATTTTAGTTCGATAAGTCCCAAACCCCGTCTAATAGTTGAAAAACGATCGAGCATAAGGGGTTTTGTGAAAATATCGGCTAGTTGGTGTTCGGTAGCAACAAATTCAAGTGAAATATCACCGTTTTGAACGTGGTCTCGTAGAAAATGATGTCTTATCTCAATATGCTTTGTTCGAGAGTGTAAAATGGGATTTTTAGACAAATTGATAGCACTTGTGTTGTCACACATTATAAGAATATGATCATAGGATAAATGATAGTCGTTAAGAGTTTGTTTTATCCAAAGCACTTGAGCACAACAACTAGCGACCGAAATATATTCGGCCTCGACGGTAGACAAGGCAAAGGAGTTTTGTTTCTTGCTAAACCATGAAACAAAGGCGAAACCAAGAAAGTGGCAAGTGCCTCTAGTGCTTTTCTTATCAATTTGACAACCGGCCCATTCGGCATCCGAGTAACTAAGAAAATCAAAGTGAGTTCATTTTGGATACCAAAGTCCTAAGTTTTGAGTCCCACTAAGATATCTAAAAATTCTTTTAACGGCTTTGAAGTGGGATTCCTTAGGATTAGATTGAAAACGGGCACATAAGTACACACTAAACATAATATCGGGTCTACTTGTGGTTAAGTAAAGAAGGGATCTGATCATACCTCGATATTTAGTGATGTCGACGGAAGTGCCTTGTTCATCCTTGTCAAATTTTATGGCATGGTCATTGGGGTATTCATTAGTTTAAGATCATTCATTTCGAACTTCTTTAGCATGTCTATGATGTACTTACTTTGATTTATGAATATGCCATCATGTGTTTGTTTAATTTGAAGTCCGAGAAAGAATTTGAGTTCACCCATCATGCTCATTTCAAATCCCATGCTCATATTTTTAGAAAAATCTTCACAAAGTTGAATATTTGTAGCACCAAGAATAATGTCATCAATATAAATTTGAACAATGAGCATATCTTGTTTATGAGTTTTGATAAAGAGAGTGGTATCAACTTTTTCAATAGAGAAACCATTTGAAAGTAAAAATTTGCTCAAATGTTCATACCAAGCTCTAGGAGCTTGTTTGAGGCCGTAAAGAGCTTTTCTAAGCTTGAACACATGATTTGGAAATTTGTTATTAGTAAAGTCGGGTGGTTACTCAACGTAAACTTCTTCTTGAATAAATCCATTTAAAAATGCACTTTTAACATCCATTTGATAAAGAGTGAAATTTTTGTGACATGCAAATGCAAGAAGCATGCGAATGGATTCTAATCGAGATACAGGTGCAAATATTTTTTCATAGTCAATTCCTTCTTCTTGATTATAACATTGGGCCACTAATCTAGGCTTGTTACTCACAATGATTCCATTTTCATCTCTTTTATTTCGAAAAACCCATTTAGTGTCAATAACGGTTTGATTTGTTAGTCTAGCAACCAAGTCCCACACATGGTTTCTTTCAAATTGATTTAGTTCATCTTGCATTGCTAGAATCCAAAATTCATCAAATTCCGCTTCTTCGAAGTTTTTTGGTTCAATTTGTGATATGAATGCACAACTTTCTAGATGATTTCTAAGAGAGGTTCTAGTAGTGATACATTTTGATAGATCTCCGATGATTAGCTCTTTAGAGTGAGACGAGACAAACTTCCATTATTTTGGTAGTGTGGAGTCACCTTGAGCTTTGGTTGGTGTTTCTCTTCTTTCTTGATCATTGATTTCCTTTGATTACTCCTCATTAGGTACTTCTTTGTCTTGAATATTCATTTGTTCGAGAGGAGTTTCCAAACCTACATCATCATCAATACCTCTCTCTCGATCAAGTAGATTAGTTTCATCAAACGTAACATGCATTGATTCTTCAACGACTAGAGTTCTTTTGTTGAAAACTCTATATGCTTTACTAGTCGATGAATAATCGAGAAAAATTCCGATATCGGATTTGAGTCAAATTTTCTTTTGTGTTTAAGATAACATTTGCAAACACTTTGAAATAATGAATGTTGGGAATTCTATTTTTCCAAACCTCATATGGAGTTCTAGTTTTCTTGCGACTAACCATAACTCTATTTATGATATAACATGCGGCACTAACGGCTTCAGCCCAAAAGTATTTTGGTAAATTGTTTTCATTTAGCATGGTCTGAGCCATTTCTTGTAATGTGCGATTCTTCCTCTCTACGACACCATATTGTTGAGGAGTTCTAGGAGCCGAGAAATTATGTTCATATCCCTTATCGTTACAAAAATCATCAAATGCAAGATTATCAAATTTTCCACCATGGTCACTTCTAATAGTAGTGATAGTGTGACATTTTTCATTTTCCACTTTCTTACAAAAATGTTTGAAGGCCTTTAAGGCTTCATCATTTGCGTTTAAAAATATTACCCATGTAAATCTTGAAAAATCATCAACGATAACAAAAGCATAGTATTTACCACCTAAGCGAGCCGTTCTTGAGGGTCCAAAGAGATCCATGTGGAGAAGTTGCAATGGTTTTGTTGTTGATGAAAATACTTTAGGTTTAAAAGAGATTTTGACTTGTTTTTCAAGTTGACATACATCACACATTTTGTCATTTTCAAATTTCAAGTTGGCAATCCTTTTACAAAACAATTTTTAGAAATTTTTGAAATAAGTTCCATGTTTAGATGACCAAGTCTTCTATGCCAAAGCTAAGTTTCGTCTTTAAATCCAAGTAAGCAATGTTCATAGTTATCATGCTCAATATTAATGATATAAACATCCTTGTTTCGGCTTTCTATGAAAATCACCTCTTTTGATGTAGCATCCTTAATTAGGCATTTGGAGTAATCGAATTTTATATTGTAACCTCTATCACACAATTGATTAATACTTAGCAAATTATGTTTGAGATTATCGACTAATAAAACATTTTCAATAGAGGGGGATATGTGATTACCAATGTTGTCAATGCCAATTATCTTCCCCTTTGCATTGTCTCCAAAAGTTACATGACCACCATCCTTAGCTTTGAAATTCGAGAGTAGTGATTGATCTCCGATCATGTGCTTTGAACATCCACCATCCAAAAACCATTTGTTTTTTATTTTGTTTGGTACCTACAAAAACAATTTAATTTTTGACTTTTGGTACCCATACAAACTTGGGTCCTTAGAAGTTAGTTTTTGAGGATTCTTTGATCCACTTGTTTTTGTTTTCAAAATATAATTTCTTTTTGGTTAAGCAATTAAAAGAAATATGCCCAATTTTGTTGCAAAAAGTACAAGTGGTATTTGTGCTTTAGCAAACATATTTTTAAGAGATTTTTGTTTTAAAGAGGGTTTGACTCATATTCCCCCTTTATCAAACATAAATTTTTTATTTCCAAGCATCAAGTCAAAAAAAAAATTTCTTCGGTGAATTTATGCACTATTTTAGTCAAATCCTCAACATTTTCTTTTAGAGAAATATTTTCTTTAGCTAAAAGCTCATAATCAAGAAGTACTTTTGATTTCTCCAAGGATTTCTTTAATTCATCATTTAATAGAAAATTTTTCTTTTTGAGAATGGAATGACTTAAGCCAAGTTTTTCAAAATCTTCAAGTAATTCATCATAAGAATTAAGCAATTCATCGTAAGAGGATTCTTTTATACTTACCTCGTCTTCGATGGCCATGAAGCACATGTTGGCAACTTTGTTTTGATCGTCGCTTTCATTTTGCTCTTCATCATCACTATCATCCCAAGTAGCTTGAAATGCCTTTTTCTTGAAGCTCTTTCTTTTGTTTGGGCACTCCGTTCTTTTGTGATTGGATTTGTCACATTCATAGCAAATGATTTTCTTGTTTTTCTCTTCTCCTTTGTCATCTCTTCTTGATACTTTTTGTTGTTTCGAAAGCCTCTCCATTTCTTGACAAGAAGGACTAGATCATCAAGCTCTTCATCGCTCATGTTTCTTGTTGATGGTTCTTCATCCATTGCCGATTTTAGAGCAATTTGTCTCTTGGGAGCTTCTTTTGACTCCTCTTTGCTTTTCCTTGTCTTTTCTTTGATTTCAGCATTGTTGAGCTCATAGGTCATCAATGTCCCATATAGTTCTTCTAAAGGATATAAGTTGACATCCTTTGTATTTTCAATGAGCATCCGTATGAGAGTCCATTCCTCCAAAAGAGACCTAAGCATTTTGCTCACAAGTTCACCGTTAGTATATTTTCGATCAAAACCTTTTAGGTCATTCACAATATCGGTAAAGCGAGTAATCATATCAATAATGGGCTCATTTTTTTTCATAAAGAAGTTTTCAAAATCTTTAACCAACATATTTATTTTTGTTTCTTTAACCTTGTTGGTTCCAACATGAGTTACTTCAAGAGCACGCCAAATTTCATGAGCCGAATCACATGTACTAATTCTATTAAATTTATTTTTATCTAGAGCACAATAAAGCAAGTTCTTGGTTTTAGCATTTAATGATAATTTTCTCCTATATTCTTCATCATAGTCTTCTCTTGATTTAGGAGTACTTTGATCGGGTTTGCCATCAATATTAATAGTTTTGTGGGCACAAATAGACCAAATTCAATGATTTCCCAAACATTATAGTCAATAGATTGAACATAAATCATCATTCTAGCCTTCCAATAATTATAGTTTGTGCCATCAAAGAAAGGGGGTCGATTTGTAGAGTATCCATCAAGATTTTGAAAACCAGTGTTAGCCATAACTCAAGATTGTGAAATCTTAAGAGAGTGAGTACCGAGCTTTGATACCAATTGAAAGCCCAAGATTGCTAACCAAGAGGGGGGTGAATTGGTTTTAAAACTTTTTCGATAACAATGCAAGATTTAAAAACAAAAGTTCACACAAATGATAATATAACAATTTAAATGCAAATAGACACGTAGGTAATAGAATTAAGTTTGCACAAAGTAATAGCGTTAAGTAAAAGAGTTAGAGAATTCAAACGATATAGTATGGAGGTTCGATCCGACGCAATGATCTACGTCCCCCGTTACTAAACTCTCCATCACGAGCAAGGCCTTTTTCACTATGTTGATTGACTTGTGGTGTAATCCAGCCCTTTACAAAGCTTTTGGTTACTTACAACCAAGGAGCACCGATCCTTTTACAATGTTGAACTTTCCGGGACCTCAACACGACCCACAATTCAAAATGAATATACAAGTGATAACTTCTCTTCTTCATGAATGATAGAATCTAGATTAATAACAAGAAGAAAAGAGGCAAACACTTCAATAGATGGCAATGAGTTTAGCTCAAAGTGTTGAATGAAAGAACTTTTGATGAACAAATGATTTTTCACAAATTAATCACTCAAAAGCTTTTCAACAATGTAATACTTTTGATCTCTTTAAGAATGGAGAATACGGTGGTTGGGATCAATAAAAGCATCACTTTAATGCTCAAGAATTATTGTTTCAAGTGAAGGAATAGTGAGGTATTTATAGCTTTCAAACGGTCAAAAAATCTGTTTTATCGGACGCACTTTACCGAACGTCCAGTAAATACCGGACGATCACATATCCGTTAATTTTTTTCAGAAAAATGGAACGTTGGAAAAATGACCGTTGGCCAGAAATTGGCTTTACCGGACATCCGGTAAGAGTACCAGTCGTCCGGTACAGCCAGTTTGGCCCGAAACGTCCTCATTTTAATTTTATATCAAATGTAGGAGTTGGAGGGACGTTTTAAAATTGTTTTTCAAAGTATTAGTCATATTAAAAAGATGTGTTTTGATTTTTACTTTTGAAAAACATATTTTTCTCGTAAAAACATTTTTATCGATTTTGTAATATCACAAATTTGAGCTTATCACGATGCATTGCCAAGTTTTAGAATGTTTTTACCTTTACATGTAATCATGAAAACATCTAAGTGCTAAGTTTAAGTAGCTTGATATGCATTGCTTGATTTGTAATTCGACTTGTATCTCGATTTTCGTGTAGGCAAGTGATTACGCCCAAAGAATAACGTGGTAGTCGTAGTGCAGCTTTGGGGTGTCTATCCACAGGGAGATGAGAAATGCTTAAGGGTTCCAAAAGGATGAGTTATCGTATTCAATGGGTAGTAAAATTCAATGTTTGAAAGGTGAAATTAAAGTAAATAATTTGCGACAGTGATGCGTCGGAATTCCCTCGGTTGAATTGGATCATTCACATCAACTATTCCATTTTTATAACACAATTAGAGGCTTTCATCCCGACACTCTAATAGGAAGATATATCGTGAAAACCAATTTAATTTACAAATTTAATCCTAGAATCTAGACTTATGACATATTCGTACAATTTTATTGGAACAAGATCAAAGATCGACCATATAAATCAAGCATATAGCAGTAATTAATCCGCCAATAAAGTAATATTAAGATTAAAATTAAACAATTAGTTCAATCTAACGATAGAAGAAGCATGACTGGATCTATGAAGGATTTGATAAAAGTTAAACTAATCCCAACAATAAGTAATTGAAATTGAAACTCAATAAATAGTTTAATTAAACAATGGAAAAAGCATGACAGAATCCATGAAAAATCTAGTAATTATTAAACCGATTTCAATATAAATTCATGAAAAGAAAAGTCTAAATCCTAAGATTATTCAGCAAGAAAAGTCCAATTACATGAAATAATAGATGTGAAATCACCATATCCAATTGAGTTCCTCCCTTGCTTCACCAAGATTGTTAGTTCTTCATGAGTTCCTTGACCCAAAATCAATGGAAGAATAGTGAATAATGAAGAATGAGGCGTTTTGAGGTCTTTTAGGGTTGAGAGATCGTGCCACAATAAGTTATCATAAGTGTTTGAGTCGTAGAAGGAAACTTAAAATCTTTTCCCCGATCGTCCAGGCAAAATATTTACTTTCTGTATTGAAATTCAGGGTCGGGCGAGCGCCCAGTATAGAGCTGAATAGCTTTCAGTATTTTGGTCATAACTTCCAATATCGATGTCCGATTGAGATGATTCAAGATACTTTCAAAGCTAACTCAAAGGGCTACATTTTTACTTCAGATACCATCTTCCAATTCGATCGTTTTCCATGCCAAAAACTGATGCAACCTTTTCAGCTTGAAAGTTGATATGTGATAATGTTTTTGCTATATTTCATCTCTTTGACTCATTTCTTCATCCAATTGACCTCTAAAACTCTTGAATCTTCATTACAGGGCTAGAAATAAGTTTAGAATATTTGTACTTTACTCCATGAACTATCACTTTCCTCCATTTTTGGTCCTTTTTCGCTTGTTTCTTCTATTTTCCACCGTTTTCACCCATTTGCAACCTAAACCAAGATACAGAAGTACTTAGTGCATTTAGGCATCAAATAATCGTAGAAACGCAAATATTAATGGGTGAAAAACGTAACAAATGTGCTATTATCAAGAGTTCTTTGAGGATTCGTTATCTTCGGATATTGAATTGAGAGAAATTCATAAAGATATCTCTAACTCAAGTGGAACACGAAATGAAACATCTTCTAAAGATGTTAATGAGTCTAGTGAACTATGAAGAAGCAAAAGAACTCCGATTGTGAAGTCCTTGAGGTCGGATGAAATTGATTCTCAACTTTTTTCCTTTTATTTGGTAGAGGTAAATGTTGTAAATGTTGTAAGAAAAATTCTTTTTATTCTACAAGTTGAAACCGATCCTAAAACATATAAAGAAGCTATGGTTTCTCGTGATAGAATCTTTTGGAAAGATGTGATTAAGGACGAAATGGATTTGATAATGTCAAATAACATTTGGGAGCTTGTCAACTTGCCACTCGGGTCAAAATCTATTGGATGTAAATAGGTGTTTGGGAGAAAGTATAAGGCTGATGGTTCTCTTAATACCTTTAAGGCTAAATTAGTAGCCAAAGACTATCGACAAAAGGAAGGAATCGATTACTTTAACACCTATGCACCGGTAGCTAGAATAACGTCAATTAGGATATTTTTTGCTCTATCTTCAATATATGACTTGTATGTTCATCAAATGGATGTCAAGACGGCATTCTTGAATGGGTATCTCGACGAGAAGGTCTATATGGAGCAACCCGAAGGATATGTTCTACCGAAAATGAATACAAGGTGTACAAGTTAGTAAAATCATTATACGATTTGAAGCAAACACCTAAGAAATGGTATGAGAAGTTTGAGACTTAGCAATAAATTCTTTTGGTTTTAAACATAATAGTGTAGATAAATATTTGTATTCTAAATTATGTGATAATTATGNCAAATTTTGGCGCCGTTGCCAGGGAGACGGTACAATTAGTTGAAGGATCCTCTAGCAAAAGGGTGACTTCGTTCCCGGGTTCAATTTCATTTTTAGTTAGTTTATTACCTTCCCTTGTTTTTTATTTTTCTCATATCATTTCCTTTTAATTGTATTTTATGAGCAAGTATCGAGACGAGCGAGGAAGATTTGTGGAAACGCCTCTCATATCCAATTAAAGGCTCAGAATTAAAGCATATTTAGCTATTAGAGTTCATTTCAGTTGAGGTTCAGATTACAGTTCAGTACAGTTTGTTATACCTTGTATACTATCGAGGCCCATTCACTTAGAAGAAAAAAAAACAAAGCATAAACAGTGAAGGATGAAATTTTTCATTCATTAAATAAAGATGTAATTACATAAGAGGGCCTGAGGCAATACAAAACATTTTAACTAATTTGAGCTAGGGGTGGGGGAGCCTCAGTAGAAGGAGCTTCAGTTGATGGAGGCAGTGGCACTTCTGCAGGAGCATCTTCGGCTCAACTTCCACATCTTCACCCTCCTCACCTGGGGTATGAAGAACCTCATCTTCAATAAATTCTACTTTAAGTTCAGAGGCATCCAATTCTGGGTAAAGCTCCTCAACCCTCTCAACCACCACATTGTTAGCGAATCTCCTCTAGTAGAGAGCGAAGCGTCGATACTCCTCAGTGAGATGAAGTTGGCAATATAATTTTTCACTGCGATGTTGCTCACCTAAAGAACATCAGCCTCATACTTCTTCACTTTCTCCCCATACCACCTTATCTGTTTCTCCATGAAGTCATTGGAGTCCTTGCACCCAGCTAGCTCGAGATTCACCTTCTTAAGTGCCTCTGCAGTTAGCTTCTTTTGGCTATCAGAAATTTCAACTTTCTTGGTTAAGGCAGCCACATCACATTAAGACTCATGAACCTCATTCTTCAAAGCCTCGATCTCAGCTAAGGCAGAGGCTAGCTTAGCCCATCTTCTACTTTTTGGGCCCTTAGTTCAGTGGCCTCTGCCTTCTCTTTCTTCAGTTCTGCCTCAACAACCTTTAGCTTGTTGAATGAGGCTCAGTTCCTTCAGCTTGTCGAACGAGGCTCTATTCTTTTCTTATGTCTACCACCTATTTGCCCCTGTCAACAGCTGGCTGCCCCTCTTTGGGAGCCTATTTAGGGGCCTCCTCCCCAGCTCATTTCACAGATTTATCTTTACTGAGGCGTTCGAGCCTCATTTTCACCTGCTTTGCCCCAGAGGAGGAAGGCTTCAGAGCCTTGGCGCCAATAGTGGCAGTGGCCTTTATGATACTGGCCATATCTGGCAAGGCGTATTCCTTCTTGGCAAATTTACCTACAAGCATCAAGAAAAAAGTTAGAAATTGCTGAAGCAATGAAAAAATAATCTAAGTACAATGGCCTCTTACCCTTGGGGCCATTAGTCCGAAGTCCAAGAAGTACTAATTTCTTTCCAAGAGATGAGCAAAGCTTCAGAGATCGTTTATAAATATCTTCAATAACATCCAAGTCAACTTCAGTTAGCTCGTATCCGGAGCTAGAATATGTAGATAAACAAGTAAAGAAGTTAGCACCAAGAAACTAAACAGAAGTCATAAATGTATAAGACGAGGCACTCACAAGCTTCGTAGTACTAGGTCGGCACAGTACAGGCTGGGAGAGCATTTCCCTCCCTCAACCATCTGTCACATGTTCCTCACCTAGAGGGAGCATGACACCCCCAAGGGGTGATGTAGTACCACCCCTTGGAGTCGTCTTTTCCTACGACTCTAGCATGAAATATTGTTTCGAGTACATGCACAGGCATGTCCTCACCTAGGGAGACTTCTTTCCAAAGGAAATATGTCCCAACTACCTGGCTCCACCCATTTGGCAAAATTTGGGAAGGGGACAACATAAAGGTCCTCAGCACTGCCCTAAAGAAGGGGTGCAGAGGCAGACGCATACCTACTTTAAGCAAGTATTCACTGAAGGCCACACAGCCTGTCCTCGGAAAACAAGCTCGTTCGTGGGGCTCGTGTACTATGAGTTCTATCTAATGGGGTATGTAGTAGGTCTCCCTATATTCAGCTAATTTGGAAGATGGAATTTTTGCTGCCCCCCCCCCCAATTTGTCTCGTAATCTATAGGCTCATCAATCATACTATACCACTCGCCCAAAGCCCCCGACACCGACTCATCCCCACTGTAATAGCCATTGATGCCTCGACAGACATGATAATTGAAAAGGAAGATGAAAAAGCTACAGAAATGTTAATAAAAGTTGGTGATAAGTGTGTAAAAATACACTTATTTAGCACTTTTCGCATTTAATTAGAATTAAAATTGAGTTGATTTATATGCATAATTGTGTAATTTGTTTGTTTGTAGGCTTAAACCTCGATTGGATGAAGAACGGAGCGAAAATGAGAAGAAATGGACTAAAATTATACAAAATAGTGAAGCTTGGGATAAAATTGCACATGC
>CAIGRF010154917.1:0-19195 GCA_903798235.1 Fraxinus ornus
ATTCCACCAAAACAGGGAAATTGGACGCGTGCGGATGGTGGAAGGAAAAATTTTTCCGGACAAAATATTGGCAATCAAATAGCCAAAAAGTTGGGAAATGGAAATTTTTTTCCAAATTCCATGGAAAATTAGGGTTATCAAACAGGGCCTAAGAGATCAAAATGTCTTGTAATTTGAAATATTACTATTACAAAGAAGTGATCTTTGTATCTTGCTATTATTACTGTTCTAAACTTTTTTCAGAATAAATTGAAACTCCATTAAAATTTTACACGTAAAATATTTACGTTATTAAATATAAATTTGAATTACATTAATATCTTAAACAACACTCGTAATGAAAATTTGAGATTCAACGTCTTGACGCTTGGCTATCAGATCTTGTAACCTTTCAAAAGATAGATAAATTGACAAGTTTCACCAAAAAATAAGAGAAAAGTTGTTTTCACACTAACTGAGATCTCAATTATAATCAGTAATAGTCAAGTCCACTCTTCTTGATCAAGCAAGTTCTCAATTATAAGTACAAAAAACAAGTCATGGTCCTCGCTGTATTTAAAAAATTCCATGAAAATGCCAGTCCACAATAACCAATTAAAACAATATTTACACGAACAATTGACTGGGCCACAGCCTTAAATACAAATAACCGAATGCAAGTCTCACCCCGAAATATTTTTCCTTACTGAAAATATAAAGCTGCTATGACGTTGGATTATACTTCTATGCCATGGCTTCATAGGCATCAAATGGTGATTTCAGCTTCCGCGCATTGCCATATATGCATTACATCAAAATTATGCGAATAACTGCAAGAAGATGCTATCGTGTTTATCATTTTCTTGCTCACTGATCAAGATCCATGTATTCACCGGTCACCCTGTTGAGATATAATAGAAATCAGCAACAAATCATCAGTCATATAGGAAACATAAAATCCAAAATATGCAATTTGAGATTCAAATAAATCACAATTCGTAGAAAAGCAATCAAGATAATCTATACCTACGAAGATAATGAGAACATAATATTACACTCGATCTGTTCATATATTTATGCAATCGGTTTTGAACATTTTAGTTAATACCCTCAAGACAAGTTCAAATGGGATGTCTTTGGGAAAAGGACAGAAAATAAGTTACATATTTTGCTAACTGGACTTATTTTCCAGAAAAGTAACTTTAAGCACAGGCAAACGTGACAACATAATACAACTTAAACCAGAAAAAGTACTCGTACATAAAGAATTAAAAAATCGACCTTCCAAAAATTGCCTTGGAATATTGAATGACATTCAATAACCCTCATACCTGTTATAGGACAAGTAACCATCGCCAATAGTTCCTATGACTTTATTCCGTACCTTCCGTACGCAAACCTTAAGAAATAAAGATGAGAAGTTAAAAATTTGGTATCCTCGGTAAACTAACAAGATGAAAATAATTGGCGTCAAATATCCTCAAGTTAATTAACAACACGGATAATATTCCGGTGTAAAAGCACACCTGAACTATATCTACTGGACCTGCGTCTGGATCCCTGTTACGATGAATAACAATTCCATTATCACATTTGTTTATAAAGTGTGCACTCCCACTGATGTCGTACAAATTCGGGGGACTTCCAACCCAATTTTGCAACTGTTAAAAGAAGTTTAGAGGTTCTTTAGACAAAATCCTTGGAGTAAATGCATAGTTCTACAATTGCTAACCTGTCTTGGATGCGCTACAAACCAAACATGACATGAATGATGTTGAGCAAATCGTTTGATCTTTGTCAGCATCTGACTTACATACTCTGTTTCAGTCCTGTTGTATACAATATTAGCATTTAAAAACACATTGTCTTCGAACAATTCAAAGGAACACAAAATAATTAATTTCACAAAAAATTTCTTTGTCTAATACAATGTCTTCAACTTCAAAAGCCAGATACTGAACAACAATAATGACGCTGGAAAATAATATTATAAAACTTCAAGAATGTTGACGCTTCTTTTTTTGTAACACGAGTATTGTTATTTTCTGGGCCTATAAAATCAGATCTTTGAAATCAACATCAACTCCCTTCTGGACAAACCATTTGATGATCTAAT
The DNA here is from genome assembly GCA_903798235.1 of Fraxinus ornus. Classification (NCBI taxonomy): domain Eukaryota; kingdom Viridiplantae; phylum Streptophyta; class Magnoliopsida; order Lamiales; family Oleaceae; genus Fraxinus; species Fraxinus ornus. The sequence goes on from CAIGRF010154917.1 coordinate 2,096, forward strand.
ATCATCAACTCCCTTGATGCAATAAGATAATAATGAGCAAAACAAAACACCTTCACATCGCTAGAATCATGATTTCTCACTCTGTCATTATTAAGGATATTCAATAGCATTAGAGAAACTATGAGGTTTGGTTAAACATATGGTGTAAACGAGACCGAGGAATAATTGTATGGTGACTTCAAAAACCTCATAGTAGAGCCGAGCCGAGCCGAGCCGAGCCACGAGGCGAAACTTGAAGCTCGGGCTCGGCTCGAGCAGAGTGTTTGAGCTTTTTTTGGCCCGGCTCGGCCAAAAAAATCTGGCTCGACCTGAGCTTTCGGCGTCTTAGCGGGCCGAGCCGAGCCAGCTCGAATTTTTTTCCTCGCATGTTGCAGGCAGCTAGGTATTTATTTTTTTTTTATTTTTTTATTATTAACAGGCCGGCCCGGGCTTGAGCTGACGCCCCAAAAATGGGACTCGGCCCGAGCCTCGACCGAGCCATGAGCCGGCCAGGCTCGGGCTTTTTCGGGGCCGAGCCCGAGCTGACGAGCTTTTTTGACATCCCTAGCTGCATCAATGAATTTAAATAGAAAAAGGGAAAATAGCCAACTCACTGGCTAGGAGGACGCTGATGGTCAAGCTCATTATATGGATCAATAACAAGCCCATTTACTCCATGCCTTAGAACTGCGAATCTTGCAAGCTCAAGAACCCAATTTATACTTGGGAGGCAATCATTCTCGCACCTGTTATGAAACCCATTATATTTAGTGAGAAAAGGAAAGAAATACACAGCATATTAGAGTATCAAATAATCTTCAAGAAACAATATAAGCTATTCAAAAATAGCAGTGTCTTGACAATCCTCAGCATCTTGAGCAGTGGAGGGTTTAATCTTGAGCCTACTTGATATGGATAAGGTATTTTGTCTAGAAAGCACGACACATAGTTATCCATACGCACGCATAAATAGTGTGACAAATAGTGCAACACCCTAGTCAGATAGGGAACAATTTCATAACTATTCCAATCTGAACAATCTTTCAAATAAAATCATTAATGCTGAATATACAACACAATATCGTTTAACTGTCACATAATATGAAGAATTCCACTTCAATGGAACTCCATTCCAACTCCATTCTGGGCAAAAAACAATTATGGCACAAAACATTGGATTAACATCCTGTTTGACATCCATTTTAATGAGTTTTTTTTGGGGGAAATGAGTATTGGAATAGTGATTTTTTGGAGAATGTGGTTAAAAAGTAGGAAAAGTCTTTGGGTTTATGTGCAAAATATTTTATTGTGAACGTGTGGTTGAAAATGAGTTCGAGAAAAAAAGAGTTTTGATTTAATGAACATGTCAAATAGGTGCTAAATTAAATCCATCCAGCACAGCAACTCTCAGCTCAATTATTATCACTGGTTTATACCCCCCTAGTATAGAGATAGAACTAATCAGTGGCACAGTGATTTATTCACATTTACATACAGTGTAAGACAGTCCAACCGCAAATGTCCAGAAAACAAAGGAAAAATTGATTAGATTTTTGCCTACACAATGCCTGCAGGTTCTCGCAGCAGCTTCAACTCATTCCAGTGAAGAACAGTATCAACATCAAATAAGGAAAACAAAGAACGCTAGTAAGTATTTGGAATCACCTTATTAGGGAAAATGTATCACCGAGCCATCTCTTTCCTTGTTCCAACTCCTCAACATTCATCCGCTCAACAGATTCTCCATACCTATTTGCAGCAATGAATCAAACAGGAGAGCAAATAAATGATTAACAGACCAGTCTGCTGTCTGCAAAGCTCAAACAACATATCATATAAAACTGTCTGTCCATATTCAGCAATGATCTCCCATTTCGCAACAGATAATATTGCTCCAGTATCATTGTATAAAACTCACTCTTTATTTATGTTGGAATGACTTCTCAAAGTAAAGGTAAAAGGAAATCTTATTTCAACCCATCCAAAACTTTTTCCTCTTATTAACCACACATTCTCCAAAAATCACTATTACAAAACTCGTTCTTAACAAAAATTGGGCTTAAACACAACCTATGTTTCCTCGAATGAAGAATCCGTTGATTTTCATTTCAGGAATTGTTTAAAAAACCAAGGGCTATCAATCTCCAGGTAAGACCCTGGACTTCTAGATGAAAAGGAGAAATAAAAGGGAAGTCTAAAATGTATGCCAAGTAGGGTAAACTTTTTGTACGGATAACACTCTCCTTCATGAAGTCAATCATACAAGTCAGTCTTTTCCAATAACAAAAATATTTTTGTATTAAATATCACTTACAAATGCAATCAGTTATTATAGGCAGTCTGAAACTTACCTTACATCAAAGAAAGGCTTCCTAATATGTTTCTCCAAAAGTTTCCTTGCATGCTCACGGACCTGTAATCCCATAAATCATTTACATACTAAAACTATATGTACAAACCTTGAAAGGCTATTCATTCTCCAAATAAAAGGTGCAGTACAAGAACAGTAAATCTTTTACAGTAAATACATCAAAGAGTAATAGATTGTCGAAGGAAATGTGCTGAATCACTATAAATTTGACATCCCAACTACAAATTTGACACTAGGAAAGAGATTACAACTAAATTAACTTTAAGGGAAATGGATAGCATTGGTAATACAAAATTAGCTACAAGAAGCCGGGGACCCAAGATATATGGAAGTATTCGCCCTATTGGCAGTAGAGACCTCCAAAGTGTGTAGACACAGCACCAGCCAGAAAAACCTCCTCATACTTGTCAAGTGCAAGAATCCAAAGTGGGAATAAAAAAATATTGACTTGAGAAATAGATCGTCTACAAGTTGATATACAAGAGTTCGCATCAGAGATTACAATTAATTTCCTAAATCGTACAGATCTTATCATGAACTTTAGATGGTTATGATTTATCAGATACAGTCTCATACTCGAATGAAACAGATAAATTTGTATTATTACACAACACTTTCCTATTAGCACATGCCTTTTAACTTTCAATATCAACTTTCATCTCAGGGATGCAAAAGATAGAGAGCCAGAGTAGGAAATCTGTGTTGGGGTCAAAGTTGTCTTCCTAAGGTTAGGATGAAATTGACAAAATTCTTAACATTAGGACGAGATTTGATGTATCTCATTTAGTTAATACATTTTGATTAGAATAGCTTTATTTTAGGATTTGATATGACGATCCTCTCATTTTAGGGATTTGTTGAAATATACGTCTTGAGTCAATAGTGAGTTTAAAAATAAAGAAGAGGGAAAGCAGAAACAGTTTACCTTATTCTCCATAGAACAAAGTGCAAATTTCCATCCAACACTTCGATTAAGATTGCATAAAAGAGCATCAATCCACTCACTCTTACCCGAATTGGGAACTCCAGTAACAATAGTCAACTCTCCCGGCACAACCTGGCTTAGAGTAAGATCAAGAACCAAGTGGATGTCATCTATTTGAAAACGCAATGCATCATTAATGTTTTTGACATCAACAGATATCCAATTTAGTTGACAATTCGGATTTATATATAAACTAGCATCAAAACTAGAAATCAGAAATTAAATACAAATATAATGACAAAAATCAAAGATTTGTCTTCTTAAGTATTTACGGTTGTCTGAATATTCTTAATTAGTCCAGAAAAGAGTGCAAGAATTTTCAATTTTTAGAAAATTGTTTAACATATGCAGCGTTTTCTCTTGTTCACAAAAAAACTCCACGTTTCTCTCCGTCCATAATCAAAAAGAGGAGTAGAAGTTCTGTGTTCAGAACCCCTTCATCTCAGCGTCTTTGCCTATCCAAGAGGTATTTCTCGTTCAAGCATACCACGTGTTTCCCAATGTATGTCCAAGACCATAGAACATTCACCACTTCGCAATGCAACAGCCTGTGATTTTTGGTCTCCTTACATTTTGTTTACAAAGAACAGTTAGGATAAATCTTCTTCCTTTGTTTGTCAGCCTCAGTTTTCAAAATATGATTTCATAAGAACCAACTACAGTCCTTCAGTAGTAATTGATAGGGGAAAATGAGGCCGCCCATGCTTGATCTTTCCCTCTCATGACATCACTCTGAATCTTTTCCAAAAGTGTATAATATAACATACTGATCAATTCAAGAGTATCGCCCGTTTTAAATCTTGATGGTTTCTCCGAAATGAAACATCCCATTTTTAAATCCCAAACTTTTCCATTTTTTGCCAACGACGATATTTAACAGCTTAGGAAACTCCTCTTCGAATCCATAAGACACCAAACATTATATTAAAATTCACCCTGCTACCATCTTTTATCTAAAACTACAGAAATTTACTATATTTCTTAACCGTCTTGTCCCGGGAGATGGGGGATAAGTTTTAATTACTTGGGTTTATTACAGTGCTTATCACATTGAAAGTTTCTCACTCTTATCACCTTGCAAGTTGAAGATTGTAACAGATACTTCAAAGCATTATTAAATAACTTTCCAGAAAATGAAATTTACAGAAAAAAGTCCCAAACCAAATTTCCCCAATTTTTGCATCAGCTGAAGAAAATATTCAAATGCATAACCAGAAGAGAGATCCTTTAATATGGAAAATCCCAAGAGATCTTTTTACTTGTCACTTCTTTAAACCATTCTCATAAGATTTTTCATTTTAACAAACCGCTTGTGATTATTTACATAATGAGATTCATGCGTGAATGTATCAAATCTCAGTAACTAGTAAAAGAAGTTATTTTTGTATAAGATTTTTCTAATTTGCCAAAATAAATATAATGTTTATTTTCTCAGAAACAAAATATATTTTTTTTTATAACCGTGGATATCCGGGTCAGCTTGCGCACACTTCGATTAATCCTATGGGACCCTGAAGTTTACGACTGGGTACTCACATCAATGGCCTAAGGGGACTCAAACAAGTGATCATTGGGGAGCGAACCCAAGACCTAACCAATTGAACAACCCCTTAGGGTTTTCTCAGAAACAAAACATAGCCAGGCAATATCATGCATTCAGATATATTTTTTCAATTCTTCAGAAAATTGCACATATTCAGTGCATATCATACATATTCAGTGCTTATCGGCCTCTCCGGGTATCCTAAACCCATCAAATATAAATCCTAGCTCATCCACTGATTGTGAATAGGTCAAAATGGGAAGAAGCAATAAGCATTGAAAGTGGTAAACCGATAATGTTGTGCAAACCGTACTTACATTATATAATTCGTTCAAAGCCCTCCATCCAGTTGAAACTCCAAGCTCATAGCCAAGTGTTTGATGATAATACTGGTCAATCTCTGTAAAGTAATCTTTAAAATTGAACAGCCCCTTTATGGGATAAAGTTCAGCATTTTCAATGACTTCCCTCAATGCAGCAGGACCCATATACATAAGGACCTACATTTAGGATATATGGCATAGTCAAAGCAATAATATCAATAAATGGTAGGTGTAATGAATACAATATTTACCAGCTAGAAGAATGTTTCTACACATGAATGCAAGGTCATAATGAATGGTATTAGGATCTAAAAACAGTAAATTCAATACAAAAATTTGCTCATAAACATCTGAAATATGTTGATTAATATGAGAGAATGGTTCTCATACTCTCTAATGTGTCCTAACTGTTGAAGCATGCAAATTTTACTTTTAAACGTGTCGGAAATATGAATTGAGTCTATATGGACTCAAAAACAACATTACAAAACTGCAACAAAGTAAATGGTTCCAGAGCTTCAAAGATTCAAAGTGACACACTTCAGACATCATTTTCTACCCCAGTATCAGCAACGAAAGGTAATGTCAGTACAGAGTCATGCATTAAATGTGATTTCTAATTTCAACAATGCTGCAATGTAGCAGGACATGGAATGTTAAACAGGTTTGAAGGAAACTTGTTAAACAACAAATTTTAAACATGCTTTGCATGGTTGCAACTGAAAACAGCAGGCGCAATGGAGGCACTAGCATATCAGTACATTAGAAGCGAAGATTTCAAAAACAATTGAAGTTATGGTTTATAATTTGCACGTAACAGATCCTGTAAAGAAGTTAATGAAACATGTGTTGAAAATTTGGATATTAAACCTCGTTTGCATCTTTAAAAGATTCAGCATTATTCTTCTTTGGCCATTTGACTCGCCAACACCTATTAACACAAAAAAATAAATAAATAAATAAATAACTCTTGGATTTTGTTGATTCATTGTTGATATACTTGTACTAATTGCAAGATAAACCTTTCTCTCCCTAAGCGGCGGGCAAGTTCTTCAGCCAAGGCTTGACCAGGTGGGTCCCCATCTGTGGCAAGTATTATGCGAGATGCCTATCAAAAGAAACAAAAGAAAAAGCCTAAAAGCTTTGCATCTTAACAATTTCTTTTTACAAATCATTTATTTAATAAACCAAAATATAATTAGAACAAACCTTTTCGATGTACTCTTTGCAGTTCCATAAATATTGATACTTTGTGTCCTAGCTTCAAAGAATGCGTAAGAAGAGCATTAGAACCAACACGTAAATGAAAGTTTCATTATAAAATCTATGATGTCAAAGACAAAGAGGAGGGGAGTCTTTTTTACTGCCTAGCTCCAGCATACATTTGAAAGCCCTTGTAACATTAGAGGACAAACTATCCTAAAGGAAGAGTAATTTTTCTTTAAAAGATCTAGGAATAAATCGGACAATTATCAGTAGGAAGAAGTATTATACAGGAAAAAAGGCATTCTTCTTCAATTGGTAGGTCACAGTGTTATTCAAATAATTCGTGTTATCCGTGGTTTTCCCATGTTGCAACTTCTGTACCAATTAGGTCGATCCGTGAAGTAATTCTTTGATTTGCAGAGTGGAGATCATTGACTTGGCTAATGTTTGAAACAAATAACAAAGAAAATATTGTGGGAAGTGATGAAAAAATAACAATAATGATTCTCCCAAGATGGAAGTCAAAAGGTTCGAGAAAGGATTGCATGTAACTCAATCAAGGTCGAAAATGCAGAGCACAAAAATATTGAGGTTAACCATAGATATCTAGGGAAATAATAAAAGACATCATAAGTGGTTGGTTAAAGAGTTGCAGCACGACAGATACCTCTTCAGCGGAAGGCAGCTCTTTGTTTGAGACTTTTGGAGGTGCACCATCTGGAACACTCACACAGTTTTTAAAACCAGCTTCTTCCATTGCAAGCTTATCCATTTCACCTTCAACCTTTATTTAAGAATATAAGAATAAATAGCACAAAAAGTCAAATGCATTGACCATAGACAACAGAACAATGAAGAAATTTAACTTACAATAATAATATCACTAGCTCCCTTTATATCATCCAGTCCATAAAAAATCTTCTGAGTATTTGTTTCCTGCCCATCAGTGTTACCAGCTAAATACTATGAGACTTGCAACAGTAAAATATCAGAACTACTTCTATGTTATACTTAAAAAGGCACATCAGAAAACTATAACAGTCTAATTGGTAGCCTGCGCCATATTATAAATCGTTGGTGCAGTAGGAGAGTTATATAATCACAAAGAGCATCTTAAACAAGAGTGTTTGTTCTTGGAAATTTAAAGGTTTTCAGGCATGAAGAATAACTAACAATCCATATAAACATAGCTGCGGAAATTTAAATCTTTTCAGGCATGAAGCATAACTAACAATACATATAAACATACCTGCCAAAATTTCTTAGTAATATCCCTATACTTGCAGCTCACAAGTTCTCCATTCCGTCGATAGGTGAAAGCAATAGCAATCTGTATAGAAATCTTCATCAGACATTACTCCAGCAAAATTAGTAATTAAAACAAAGTCAAGTTACTAGAATATAACAGTTTAGAAGAGTCTAAACAATGTTTTGGACACTCCTCTCTGTCTCTCTAAAATCTGGTCCCCTGGCCTTCCTATTCTTTTGGGAGAGGGGTAAAGGCCCAGGGTTCAGGGAGGATGTGGATTCGATGGCAATAACTGTAATTACTGCCATGACTAGAAATAATTCTTTAGCACATCAAGATAACCTCATGATTGCAGACAAATATACAGGAACATTTCTGTAAAGAAAACAACGTCTGCACCTGGTTGCCACTTTTTTTTTGCATTACAGAGTTTCTTCGCAGCGTTTCTCCAGATATCATTCGCTCAGCAAAATATGCAAGTAGCTGAAACAACAGTCAAAAAGCATCAACAAAGTTGAATATCTGTGTCAGATATAGATAAACCACAAAGAGAACTGGTATAGGATCATAGACAATGAACAAACGATCTACTTTAATCTTAACATCCAAAAGAGGCACAAAATTTTACAGTGCCAAACATGCAGCAAGAACAATATTAGCAAATAGATTCTACCTGCCAGTGATTCATATGAGAGAGACCAAACATGGATAACAAATAATAATAACTACCTCATTGCACAATGGTTCCAGTTCCAAACTCTTCTCTGTGATTTCTCTGAATGGTTGTTTTACTTTGCTGGCTCTATTCATTTTTGCATAAGTAGATTTTACATCAGCAAAGGCCTGCAAGCAAATTAACCAGTAGACCACATGAGTCGTGCACCATCAGTACTCAGTAGTCAGTTAAGCAACTTCATTTAAAGCATACCCTAGTAGTGCCTCTCCACCCACATTTAGCCCGAAAGCAGGTCCACATTGCTGCAGCACTATGACATACAGGTGTATAGTACTATACTTCTGTTAAAAGAAAAGGAAACAAGAACACAAAGTATAACAGAAACTTACCCATCTTCTGTGATGTGAAGAGATAAGCTTTTCTCTTCTGAATCTCCACCTTTGCACTACAATGTCATCGATGAGGGGACACAAGACAATGAAACAAACAACTAAAATGAGCACAATCGGGAATGTGGTAAATACAAATGCAGTCCCATTGACAAAAACATATGAAATTAACTTATTTATGTCTGTTGGCATGTTTGATATAGATATATAGTACTTGTCTCTTCATATACAGTAATAGTAAAAATATTAAATTACTAACTCGCAAGATTTATAGCTGAATAAACTGAAACATGACAAGTCTCTCGGAAAAAATAATATTCAAAAGCACGTACGTTTGGACACACTAAACCATAGTATTGCCCTGGCTTACAAGCATTGCCATCAATCCCGATATCCTCCAACTTCTGTTTTAACATCCTCAGCTGCTCCGAATCTAGCACTTGCTGCTCTGGGGTCTCCAAAACAACTCCAGAAACTAGACAAAATTAAATAAAAGCATTCTTCAAAATCCATTAAAAACAGAACAAACAAAACTACCCACGTACAATAATCTTCAAATATGGTACTACTTCTTGATGCCGTTGCAGCGCTTTTATGATATCACGTTTTTGTTTTTCTTTCTGTAGAATTCAAATACATATATATATTTTTTTCGAACAACACAAAGAATTCAGCTTTACCCCTCTTTTAATCCAACTTATGCATATATGAAATGTAAACATATAATACCCCCATACTTAAGTACCAAATTATATAAACAAACTTAAATACCAAATGAATTTTGAAAAGAAATTTTCTTAACAATAACGCTCTGAAAATGTGCTCTCTGCTTAACTAGTTGTACCTTCATCTGACAGAGTCGATTTTCAAACATTAATAACACGGCAAATATATTAAAAGTGAACAAAACATCAAAATAGAAAAGAAAGAAATAGAATTAAAAAAAAAAAACCTGGTCTGGGTATAGGCATAGCAGCATGGGGGTAATAACTCAACCCAGAGGTCATCCGATGAATTGGAGATATGGGTTTCGGAGAAGAAGTAAAAACTGCTATATTTTTCCTATGAGTACAAAATAACTGAGGTTGCGAAGTTGAAGAAAAATGGGCCACATATGCATCTGTATGTGTTACGGGCGTGAGTGTAGACTTAAGAAGAAGCAAGTGTTTGGAGCCCATGAAAATTACTCTGTTGCAGTTGGAATTGGAGATGAAAAATAGTCTCCTCTGAGGTAAAAGAAGCATATTTTGAACTGAAAGGGTTTCTTTTTATTGATAGGAAGACGAAGAAGAAGAAGAAGTAGATGCTTGCAATTCCATGGACGATAAAGAAAGAGCAGAGGAAAAGGTTTAAGAAGGGTATATTTCGATTTTACACTCTTTTCTGCGACTGGTTTTCTCTCTTCTTTTCTGCATTCTTGCGAATAACACTTTCAATAAACGTGTTCCTCAGAACTTAACACCGTGTTTGGCTATGCTTAAATTTACCTTTTAAGAATCTTCTCATTTCTAAATATTTTGGATCGAATGCTTTTATCTTACTTATAAATATAAATAAAATACTACTTTCTATGATCAGCTTTACTTTCAAATCAAGTACTATACGTCGAACTTTTATTAAAAAATGAATAAATATTTTAAATTTCACCGTACATACAATAAGTAGTATTCAGTTCTTTGAGTTGGGTAACATAACCCGATGAAGACTTAAAAAAATTGCATTTACTAATAAAACCTTGAAAACTAGGTTTATAGTTATCAAATTCGATCCAAAGCGTTTATCTAACCAAGCTTTGGATAACTGATTTATTTGTTGAATTGACGAATCATTGTCGAATCAACGGTCTAATATTAGGGGCCCAACTTTTAAAAGTTCAAATCAAGCTTGAAAAATCTCTAAGTCCACCTCAATATATACTGTAATACTATATATTTTTTTAAAAATATCCCCAAGAAAATTTCAATGAAGCACCATGAAATGCTAGCATTATTCTAGAGTGCAACGTCGACTAAGGCAAGAGTTGATCGAGCAGATAATTAAAGTTCTCAGTTATCACATTCAAAAACAGTAGCGTTTCACGATGGTTAGGAATAACTTACATGATGGTTAGGATTTTTTTTTTTTTAGGCCCTATTCGGTACAGCTTAAAATTCAACTAAAATTGAAAATATAGTCGTTATTGGGTCCCACTCATCTAATAAAAGTCAACAATAACGGCTAGTTTTTCAATTTTAATCCGATTTTAATCTTTAACGAACACGCCCTTAATCTAATTACAGTTTCAACTTTTAATCTTCCTACCGTTGCTTCTTGTTTGCGCAAATCTCCTACTCGTATTAATGATCAAAATGAAATCCAGTAGACATCCAAGTGAACTTGAATTTTTTATGAAACTTGGACATAGGATGAAAATGAAACATAATGAAACATAGGACCAATTCTGCCATCATTCTTGTTTAACAATCATGCTACCACTACGTGTACAACCTTTGTTGATTATATTGCTTGATAATTACACACTTGTCACCATCACATCCATTCATTTTAAAAATTGTTAAGACTGCTTTTATATCAATAGTTAAAATTTTGACAACATATAATTGTCAATCTGTTTGTACAACTAGTTTTATTGTTCGTTTAAATAACCAATGAAAAAAAGATCACTTTCTACCATTTTACGAGGCGTTAAAATCCTACAAGAACTATGCTATATGTACAACTATGACTTACAATTTTTTTTTGACAATCAGGAATTGACAAAATCAACCAAACAGATTTGACAATACATGAATTGTCAACAAAAGTTGTTAACAATCATTGCATAAATAACATTATTCATCCTACAAATCACAAGGTTTGAATCGATAACATATCTTGTATAATTTATGCTTCAACAAGTGGTGTTAATTGGCTCTTGTTTGGTTTATTTAAAAAAAAAAATTGATAAAAAAATTGAATCAAAATCAACAATTAATTTAATTACATATTTTATGGAATCTATACTTCTTATTAATTTTTTAATCACGCATTTTATTAATTTTTATTAAAATTTACTATAAAAATATTATTTTAGCTAAACGAAACAATAAAGATTCAAGCACGCTCAATGTATTCTACCATTCTAGTTGGGTTGACTTAAGAGAAATTAGACTAGACGTCATATATGAGGTAATGGTGTCACAGATTTGATTAATCTAACGTTCTAATACTTATTAATATTTGAAATTTCATTTTAAATGGTCAATCAATTTTTTAAATATGAACATTCATTTGAACTTTAAATTGACTGAACATTCATTTGAACTTTAAATTGACTGAATTACTTGTTAGAGTTCAATAAAATCAAGCTCTTGTTTGGGCTCTATTTTTTTTAGAAAATGCATTTATCTCTCTTGTACTTTAATAAATTGCAAAATAGAACTAAGAAATGGAATGTGAATTGGTGAATGTTTTCTTGTATAGATACCGAGAAGCAAATACATACATACATACATACATATATATATATATACAAAAAAGGAGAATAAATCCTATGCTAATTACAAGCCTAGTACAACGTGATCCTATATCAAAGAGATATTTCCTAAAATAATAAAAGTCAACAAATAAATGGAATCAATACAAATAATTTTGAGATAATGTAGATGATTAGTAATACTGCCCCTCAAGTTGGAGAATGAATATCATGAAGTCCCAACTTGTTACGTAACGTTACAAATTAGTCCTTTCATAAGCTTTTGTAAACACGTCCACCAATTGTAAGCGTGTGGGCATGTAGGAACGACTAATCATTCCGGCTTGTAGTTTCTCTCGGACAATGTGGCAGTCTATCTCAATGTGCTTTGTCGTACGTTCATGGAAAACAGGATTTGCTGCGATGTATAAAGCAGCCTGGTTATCACAAAATAAAGGTATAGGAGCTGGTTGTGCAAACTTTAGATCTTGCAATATGTAATGTAACCATGTTAACTCCAAGCACGTGTTTACCATGGCTCGGTATTCAGCTACTGCAAATGATCTAGAAACATTGGCTTGTTTCTTGGATTTCCATGAGATGAGAGAATCTCCAAGAAAAATGTAATATCATGTAACTGATCTTTTCGTGGCACAGCACCTTCCCCAATCTGAATCGCAAAATGCCTTGAGAGTTCTACCGTTTGTTGAAGAAAATAATAAACCTTGACCAGGATTACCCTTGATGTATCTGAGAATGCGTAAAACTACATCCCAATGTGGCTTTCTGGGTTCATGCATGAATTGACTCAATGTGCGAACATAGTATACTATGTTGGCCTTGTCACAGTCTACCAACCAACCTTCTATACTTAGTTGGATAACTTAATAAGACCCCATCTGTAGGATTAAGCTTCAAATTTTGCTCCATCGAAAACTTGTCTGGATGTGCACTAAGAAGTCCTGAATCTTGTAAAATGTTTGCCGCTTATTTCCTTTGAGACGTGAAAATTCCCTTTTTTGATCACGAAAATTCAATACCTAGAAAAAATTTAAGTCATCGAGATCTTTCATGCAAAGGTGTTTGAAGAGAAACTTCTTGAGATGTTCCATTTCTTGAAGATCATTGCTTGTAAGGAGTATATCATCAACATAGATAAGGACTGCAGTAAAAGAAGTACCTCTATCTTTGGTGAAAAGGGAGTAATCGGCTTTTGACTGCTGATAATCGACTTTCTGAATGGCAGCGAAAAAGGTAGAAAACCAGTTTCTTAATGCTTGTTTGAGACCGTAGAGGGATTTATTAAGCCGACACACAAGATTCTCCCCCTATCGATGAAGACCAAGTGGAGGTTCCATGTATACTACTACCTTTTGTAAATCACCATGAAGAAAAGTATTTTGAACATCTAATTGATGGATGAACCAATGACGTGCGGAAACAACAGCAAGAAGGCAACGAAGTGTGGTGAGCTTGGCAGTGGGAGAGAAGGTTTCATGGTAATCAATACCTTTAACTTGAGTGCATCCCTTAGTAAAAAGGTGAGCTTTATGACGCTCAAAAGTGCCATCAGATCGATATTTGATTTTGTAGACTCACTTGCAACCAATGTGTTTATGACTAGCCGGTAGAGGAACCATATTTCAGGTATTATTATGCTCTAATGTTGTTAATTCAACTTTCATCGAATTTTACCAATGTGGATCAAGGATAGCTTGAGCATAAGAGTGAGGTTCGATATGACTTGTAATGTTAGCTAGAAAGGCACAGTGGGCAGAAGATAAACGAGAATATGAAAGAAAATGAGAAAGAGGATATCGAGTACTTGATGCTGAACTTGGTGTCGAGGTTGAATGATTGGCTTGAGCAAACACAATGTAGTCTTTGTGCCATGTCGGAGGTTGCTTTGGATGAGTGGATTGACGTATAGGGGGATTAGGGGAAGCTGGTGAGTCTGTACGTGGCGTAGGGAAAATGTTAGACGCATTGGAAGAAGGGGTTGTTTCTGGTGAAGTTTCAATGAATCGAGATTGTAAATGCTTAGAATCTATCCCTTGAGTTACGTTGTTTTCTGTTAAGGGAATATGAGCATGACGGGGAGTTGGCAGTTGAGGGTGAAGGAAGAGGTGAAGTGTCTAGGTTAGAATCATAAGGGAAAAGCAAGTTGTTTGTGGCATCATGTGAAAAATTTGGTAAAACGAAACCAGAATCGGGTTGAGAAGAAACCGAAGGAAATGTGGTTTTGCAAAATTTGACATCTCGGCTAACAAAAAAATATTATGACTCCAAATCATAAAGTTTGTAACCCTTTTGATCGGTGGGGTACCCAACAAAATGCATTTTTTAGCACGAGGTTCAAATTTATAAATGGGATGAACAACAATTGCATAACATAAATAACCAAAAACTTTCAAATGATTGAGTGATGGTGGACGATTGTGAAAAAGTTTCAAGGGTGATTTGTTGGATAGCAATGGTGTGGGGAGTCGATTAATGAGATATACATCTGTCAATATGCATTCACCCTAAAAATTAAGAGGAAGTCGAGATTGAAAAAGTAAAGCATGTGCAACTGTTAGAATATGACGATGCTTTCGTTCAACTACTCCATTTTTTTGTGGAGTATAGACACAAGTACGTTGATATTCTATGCTATGTGATTGAAAATAATTTCGCATGGATAGAATTCAGAGCCATTGTCTACCCGAATGGCTTTAGCGGAAGCATGAAATTGAATATGAACAGAAGTAAGGAAGGATTGTAAAATAGTTTGAGTTTCTGATTTAAAATGCATAAGTACCCATGTGCATCTTGTAAAATCGTCCACACTAGTAAGAAAGAAACGTGCCCCTGAATGTGTAGGAATTTTGTGAGGACCCCCAAATATCACCATGCAATAAATCAAATGGAGCATAAGTTGATATAAAGCTGGAAGGAAATGATAATCCAGATTGTTTAGCCATAGGACAAACATTACAATTATTATCAAAGGAAACTTTATTATTGGGAGACAATAACGATGATACTATTTTTAGTCGAGATGGAGACGGATGTCCAAGACGCATGTGCCATAGGTTGGGAGGTTGAGAGATTTGATGAGAGGTAGGTGTCCTTTGCATCGGAGACATGTAATAAAGATCACCATGTTGTTTACATGAGCCAATCATCTTCCAATAGCCAAGTCCTGCAAGACATAAAAAGTGGGAAAAAGAATGGCACAACAATTTAGGGCAGTGGTGATTTTACTAACAGACATCAAATTTAAATGAAAGGATAGGACACATAAAACTTTATTTAACGTGATATTAGAGTTAAATGGTATAGTTCCTGTAGACGTTATTGAGGCTAAAGATCCAGTAGGTAATTTTACAATTGGTGTTGGTGATTTGTCTGTGTGGGTGAAAAGATTGGAATCTGTGGTAATATGGTATGTTGTCTCGCTATCTAATATCCAAGGCTTAGTGAAAACAAAATAGCACTGGAAGAAGAAAATAGACCCGTAGCATTTGCATATGCGTTGTCATTACCGGTGGTGTGATTTGGTGTCATCCGAGACAAGGCACGAGCAAGTTGTTGCAATTGATCAGTAGTAAATCCACGTGTTGTGTTCAGTGAGTTATTGTCTTGAAAACTGACTCCACGCGTAGATTGCGAAGAATCTATTGCATTGATAGCATGAAAAAGGATGGGATCCATGTTGTTGAGATTGATTGTTTCGATTCCTTGGAGTTGCTAAGTTGTTGGAATTTCAAGTGCCATTTTTGAATTTGCACCTATCTTGCAATGAGATTTCAGAGTACAACAGTTGTCAATAGTATGGCCATCTCTATTACAATGCTCTCAATGCTTGTCTTTGGGCTTGTTGGAATAATTGCTCCGGCAGCTTTGAGTTGCTGCTGCAATGGAAAATCTCTGTACTTTCTAATGTCATTTATCGTTGTGTTTATTCTTGAATAACAAGGGAGTGTGCTTGACGCACATTGGGTAGCGGCGACATCATGAGGATGTTGCCACGAACAGTGTTGTAGGCGTCGTTGAGACTCATAAGAAATTGCATCATTCGATCCTCTTCTCTTTGCTCAATATGTGCTTTAAATTGAGGGATGGTTCGATATGAGTGTAGCTCATCCCATAGACCTTTAAGCTTTGTGTATTATGAGGATACATACATGTTACCTTTTGAGAGTGAAGCTAATGATTTCTGAAGCTGATAGATGGCTGGTGCATTCTTTTGTGAAAACTGATCTTTGAAATCTTCCCATACTTGATAGGCTGTCTTATCATGAAAGACCCATTTGGCTAAATCTGGTTCTACTGAATGAGTGAGCCATGATAAAATCATGCTATTGCACTGATTCCAAAGAGCAAATTCAGTTGGCTGCTATGTTGCTGATGGAGGCTTGATAGAACTATTGATGATTCATAGTTGATGCCATTCAATTTTGTTGGGACGAGCATGAGGCCAGGATGATCTGAATGAAGAACAAAGAATGGGTTGGATGGGTCCATACTTGAATTGCTGTTGCTAGTGTTTGGAATGGAAATTGTGGAAAAAAAAAAAATCAGAGAAAAACTTGCTCTGATACCATAATAAATTGCAGAATAGAACTAAGAAATGCAATGTGAATTGGTGAATGTTTTCTTGTATAGATACCATGAAGCATATATATATATATATATATATACTAGTGAAGGCAAACGTGCAATGCACGTTTGCTTAGTTCATATGTAATTTATTTGGTCGAGAAGAAATGTTTTTTTTATTAATAAAGATGTTTGGGTAATTAAATAACTGTTGAAGTAACTGATAAATAATTAAACGTGGTATGTTAAAAGAAGAGCATTAATAGAATTTGTGGAATGGTCCTGTGAATAAACATAGCTCAAGAGTTTTATGAACAGTGTTGGAGATATTCTAAGATGAC